>CANXYI011940657.1:0-12139 GCA_948208565.1 Hura crepitans
TTTATAGTCTAAAATGGTAGCAAACTATTCCAAAGTAGGGGTAATATCTTGATGATTAAAGATAAACACATGAAGAATATGGTGGTCCTAATATTGCACAGTTGTATTCAAAAAATTAGGGTCAATACAAACTTTCCTCAATAATTTAAAGGAAGAAAAGTGAGCAAGAATAGAGGAAGTCTAAGAGGCCTTTAATTCTAAATCATGGACAAATTTTGGGTGATGGAAGACATAATGGAAGTATGACAGAAGAGATAAAGATTGGGGTATTTATAAGCTAAAACCCCACCATTCCTTTCCTAACATTTAGGAATCCAAGACATGCGAGGAGGTCCACATGGACCTTGTAATATATAAAAATGGTGTCAAGGTCCTTACGAACTAAAGAAGTATGTCTGTGGCATCTACGATTTGGTATGGTCAATGTTTGCATGAGCTAGCACATTTTAAGTCCGCACGAACTAAGACATCTTAACTCTACACGGACCAATGATCATTGGAGAATTGTAATGGTTTTTAAAAATAAATTCATGTACTCTTTCATAGATTAACATGCTTAAAGAGTAAATGTATTTCAAAGCAAAATTGAAGTTGCATATACACAAGATCCAAAGTTTAAAAAAGGGACAAAGGGGTAAGGCAATACCTATTTCAAACAAAAAAAAAGAGGGGAGAGTGCCATTCATCTTACTCTTCAGCATTGTCCTCTTTCTCTATATCTTCATGATCAGAAGAGATCACCACCTTCTCAACAACCTTAGAGGCCCTCACCTTCCTCTAGGCTTTATGAAGGGCAGTAACTCTCCTTGATAGTTCACTCTATAAAAGAGTGGAGGATCAGTGCATAACATACATGACATACATAATTGCATGAAATTAACCATGTCAAGAAAATTGCTCACATAAAAGAGTCAAGTTTCATCAATCATGGCTCTTTTAAAAGCCTCCACCACACGAGCAGTCCTCTTTACATGAGCTCTCTTCAATTGATAAAAAAGAATAAAAGACAAGTAACACTTTAAATTCAAACAGGGCAAATGATCAACAAAAGATCATACCAATGTAGTGTTTTCTAGGTCAAAGGGAATTGGTTAGTTCTCCTCTATATGAAGATGGGTAAAAGATAGATCCCTATCAGTGCTATAACACATATAGCTCAGCTCGAGGATGTCAATCAAAGTGCTAATAACCTCATCAGGCAATGAGGGCTGACCAGCAGATAGACCAAAAACTTTGCTTCGTGCAAGAGGCGGTGAGAATTGAGAACTAGGAGTAGTTCTCGATCGTTATGGGCTAGCCCTAGGAGAAATAGTAGGTTACAATACAACACACAAATCAATAGATGCCTCTAAAAATGAATTAAAAGCTAAGCAATTCACTTCAAAAGGAGGAGGTCCAAATGTGTAAGGAACTCATGAGAGCAAATGCATGGAGGCCTAAGAAGGGTAGTTCTCTTCAACACCCTCTATCAGTGTGTCCCCTGTGATCCCTACCGTTATGCTCTACACAAATTCTAGGTCATCTATACCTCTCAAACAACATTAAGTTAGATAGATTTTAAGGAATAGGGTATGTGTTGAGCCCCATATGCCAGTTCATAATTCTCTCCCCTAAAAACCATGAGTAAGCCTCTCGAGTGGTCAACAAAATATAGTGGGAAGATAGTTCTCTAATATACCATAGAAAAGTTGGCAATTCCTCAATAGGAAAAACCCCCTAAGCCAAGTCAACCTGCAAAGGTAAGTATTAGTTATAATTGACTAAATTACAAATAATGAACTTTTTTTTCATGTGCAAGAGATACTTACATCAGTCCAAGCCCTAGAACTAAGGTAGTGATGATGTTACATTAGTAAAGCTGTATTCCAAGGACCTAAAGATAGTTAGACCCATCTATCCATTATTAGATATCGATGAGACACTTTTAATTCATAAGGATAGGCTAACAAGTGAAGTTCATATGCCCACACCTACAACAAAAAGAAAATCACAAGGTGCAAATCACAAAAAAGGCTATAAAGAGATATAAATGGATCAGAATGAGTCATTTACCAATACACTTAACATGAATCCCTAGACAAATCGATGGCTTTTCCTAGTCTAAATAGCCACATCTAAGCTCTAAATATCCATCCAAGAGATGAGTAGCACCAGTTCTAGGAATCGATGTTATCAACTTCCCCTAAGACGGGGAGGAAACTCTAGCTTATAGTACCGTTAGCATTAGGAAAAAGTCTAGTACCCAGCAGATAAAAAATGAAGTAGCAGGTGTATTGATCGACCTCCAGCTAACCTAGAGGGGCCTCATTCATCCATTTCTTATGCAAATCAGTGCATTGAATGCTCCCAGCACAATTTTGAGAGATAAAGCCTAGTAATTCCCTCACTTTTTGCAGTCAGAGTGAAAGGTAGTGATAATAGGCATCAAATGCAATAAAACATCCTATGCATGGTACGCTAGTAATAAAGGCCTAGTCAAAGGGTGTTATAGCCATCTCTCTGAATGGTAAATGAAAGGTATGCATGGTGTCCATCCATCTATCTAGCAGTGCTCTTAAAGCTTGCAAATCACAATGGAAGTCTCTACTAACAAGGTGGTCCAGGAACATCTAAAATTTGGTAGCCCTGACCCTATTCTTCACTAGCACAAGCATGGTAGAATACCATTGCTAAGGTCCAAAAAGAGTACCCCCACATTTAAGACATGTCGGTAAAAAAGAGGCAAGGGCATAAAATGTCCACATAGACTAACACATAAAAAATAAAATAAGTCCATGTAGACTATAAGTACAACCATAACAAGGTTCGCAAGGACAAAAATTTATAGAGACATAGGTCAGCACAGACCAAGTTCACAAGTTGATACAAGTCTGCACGAACATGTAGCAGTCACCAACAAGTCTACACGGACCTTCTAGACCATCACATATAGAACAATCTTATAAATACGTCTTAATAATGCTAAAATGAACAATCATAGGTAAGGTCTGCACGGACCTATCAAACCAAAAATAGTTTCACATTGCAAAAAATGAAGGAAAATTCGAATCAAAGCAACAATGAGGCACACAAGGGTAAGAAAACGCTCTTAGGGGTAGACTTGTAAACAAGCATGGTGCATCAAATCTGCCAAAAGTAGAATCAGGTCACCGTATACAACTTTGTTCATTGGAGCGACATTTTAGGGATAGTTGATAGCCATAGAAATAGTGAAACCATTTACAATTGGCATAGAAATGTCCTCCATTGGAGGAGGAGGAGAAGAATAAGTCTCTGTGCTTGTCAAAATGAGGAGAACTATCGAAGTTTCCTCACTTTCATTGGAGGATAGTGAATAGGAACCACTAGTAGTGTGAGATGCCATTAGGAAGGGTTTTTAGGTGAGAGGAAAAGGTAGGAGAAGAAAAATTGAAAAGATTGCAAATGAGAAAAGAAGAGGGAAAACAAGCAGGTATCAATCTATTGCAACAAGTCCGTATGGACTTGTGAATTTTAAGTTCGTATGGACTTTATTTAAACACAGTCTATATAGACTTTCTCCCTACTATGTTCACACAGACTTCTTTCCTCCACTTTGTTTGCATGGACCTTTTGTCATCTTTTTCCACACAGTGGTGACTCTATATGGCTTCTAAAGACTTCACAAGGCACCTCTCAAAAGCCAAGTGAACAATATGACACTTTTATTATCGAAGTAATGTTTTGTTCTTTCTTACAGGATGGACTTATCATCTAATCCAGCACTTTTAGGATCGACTTAGTGTCTAATCCAACTCTTTAAAGCTCAACTTAGCATCTAATCCAACACTTTCAAAGACTGACTACTCAGTGTCTAGTCCAACATTTTTAGGATCATCCTAGAGTTCAATCCTTAAATTTGGATTCATCCTCGTAAGCTAATCCACCACATTGAATTTAGCCAGTAAGCTAATTCGCTACTTCGGGTCTAGCCTCAAAGCTAACCAAAAATTCATAATAAAGCTTAGTTAATAATGGTTTAATAAAAAGAAGCAAGCATTTGCATTCGGTATTACTTCATGATAGGTAAGTATTCCTGACTCTTGTACTTTGATATACACTATTGTTACATAGCACACACTAAAGTGGGGACAACTGTAGATACCTCACTCCTAACCCATGATGATAGCTAGATATGGGCTCTCAAGCAGTGGCACAAGCCTTCAAAAAATAGGTCTACATACACCAATTAGATAATTGCCGCACGAACTACATACAAAAATTAACCTAAAACTTAGTCCACAAAGCCATAGACCAGCACATTTAAACTTAGTCCACACGGACTAAGTCATATAAGTCCACACGGACTTGTTAATGGAAAAAAAAGCTTTCCAGAAGCAAAATTCCTTCTATTTAGATTATCATTCAGAATCCTATCAGGACTCGAACTTCTTTTTGAATAGGAAGAACCTAAAACCTAAGACTATAAATATTTCTCTTAAACTAAGAGAAGAGGGAGTTAGAAAAAGATATTTTCCTTAGCACAGACATTAGATTCTAGCATTCAAAAACAAAAAAAACATCCATTTGACTAACTAGCTTCATAAAAATATTTCCTTCTAAGTTTCCACACACTTGTGCCATTACTTGAAGAGAACATTTATTCAGGTAATATCTAAGGTCCATCATATCTTTCATGTTCTTTTCATAGGCCTATGATCTCCGAAGGTTGGTTGTAAGTGAGGTAATACCTTATTATTCCCACTTTAGATCACAAGGAGTAGGCCATTGTTATGAGAGGGTTCACAGTGTAATATTCATCATTATCATGTTATGTCTATTCTATTACACTAATTTGTATTAAATGGATTTAATTGTGCATGTGATGAAGTCTGCACGGACTTAGATTTATTAATTATAAGCACAATATAGGTCTGCATGGACCTATGTTTCTTATACGAATATGATAAATTAGTCCACATAGATTTATATCCAGTAAAGCATGATTTATTATTTTGCATATCTTGTTATAAGCTATGTGATCTTATTTGTCTACATGTGTTAACATGACTATATCATGCATGAAGATACATATTGGCATGTAGAGAATTATCATGTAGTCTGCACAGACTCCTTGTCACGAGGGTCGTAGTCCACACAGACTTATAGGTGATAAATTGTATTATTTTTATTTGGTTCACCTTGTTTATATAAGTAATTAATCTTAATTCACAAGCTTTCAATGTGTTTATAACTTTGTCTTTTATATGTTTTCTTCATGTGCTCTTGGTTTGACGCCATGTGGTTTGCTATCTTTTGAGTTGTAATCTATTTTAATCACTAGACTGGGAGTTTGGACAGACATGACTTTTGGATAGTCTGCACGAACTGAAGTTAGAGCCATATTAAGTCTATAAGGACTAAGTGACACGGAGGTAGGACCATCTTAATACCTTATTTTATTTCTTTTGGTTTTGTACTTATTATGTCTTTTTGTTTACTTTGGGTTGTAATAGTTAGTAAATAACATGTTTTACACTCTAATTGCTCCACTTTCACATTAAATGATTTTTCTACTTAATCAATTGGTATTTTCATAATAAAATTATTTTGAGGTTTTTCTTAATCAAAAGTCACAATAACAAAAATGTATTTTAATAAAGGCCAATCTCCTGGAGATGGGAGTTGGGCAATTACCACCAATTCCTATAGAATTATGGTTAATCATCATGCCATATTGCAACTATTGAATAACCCACTTTCTGGATGTATAAATATGTTGTTGTATCTTTTAATTTATGCAATTCACTTTTCTTACATGCAAAGGTGATATGGATGCTAAAATATAATAATATATGCTTGATTGATATGAGACTGATAAACATTACAATATACATGGACAACATATCATAAAGGCATAAATAAGATCTAAATTCTGAACCTTTCTAGTATAGAAGATCAGAGGTCCTAGCTTAAAGGCCAGGTGGCAACTCCACTAACCACTCTCATCCCTAGTAAAAATATCATAATCTCTATACATAATTTTTGAGTCACAATGGCATGCTAAAATGGATTAGAGGGGGAATGGAGAAATGCCCAGAAAATAGTGATTATGGACCTATAACTGTGTATGAAAAATGAAAGGTGATCTATAACTATCCCATGAAAGTGATTAATTGGAACTTGAACTAGAAATAGCCATTAACTTAAACATAATTAGGCTTAGAATAATGGTATGAGTGGAACTTAATCGAGACTTGGAATTGTTTAAGAAATTGACTAAAATTGGCTTGGAAAAATAGACCTATAACTGTTCGATAGGACTAAAATAGACCTGTAACTGTCTAAGTAAAAATTCAACTGTTGGAATAAATTCATAACTATTTGTTGTTCAACTTTAAATATTATAAAATGTTGATCAGTAAGTAAATGGACATAAAATAAAGATAGATGGCCCCTTAGTTAGACACCCACTAGATGGGTTGACTAGTTAACTAGGGACTAGCAGCTGCTAGATATTGGATGATGATTTATTAGATATTGAGAGGTCTACAGATTGATTCTTGCTATCAATTAGATATATTTGATGATGATATATTAGATATTGGGAGGTTTATGGACTAATTCCTACTATCCAATTAAGCTACTTGATGATGATTATTAGATATTGGGAGGTCCACGGATTGATCCCTGCTATCCATAGAGTGATTTGCTATTGATTTTTCTTTTAGGATATTGGGAGGTTTACAGACTGATCCCTGCTATCACTTATTTTGTATTAGAAGGTTCATGTGAACTGATCCCTACTATCGGACTAGGCTAGTGCAGCGATCGGGGTCCAGAATATGGGCTATTCCATAATTTTTTGTTCCCTTTTAGTCCAGTGTCTTAAAGTGTAGTTTATCTAGACGGGCTTATTAAATTAAATTAAAGTAAATTAAAACACAGACCAAACTTGATGTTAAATCACAGAGTTAATAAATTAAATGTAAATATCATAGTGGCATAACTATAATTAAGTGAGCAGGGAGTCTGAGTACTAGAATTAATGTCACTTATATGAATTGATTGCCATGCATTGTATTTATACATTTATAGCCTATTGCTATATCTAAATGCCTGCATGTGACATGTTTTTAATACATTAAATTCACCACTAAGATTTATACTCAGTGTACTAGTGTTTTGCTATGCAAGATATAAAAGTTATAAGTCTAACCTTGAGGATCATGCAGTGTAACAGCACAAGCATTAAAGGTTATAGTTGTGTATTTTTTTATGTTTAGTAGGCACTCATGTAAATACTATAGGTTATGGGTTTAGCAAGCTTAGGATCTACTAGTGTCTATATGTATAAGTGTATGTGTGATGTGTATAGACCGGCCATTTATTTGAATGTTTAATTTCTATAGCTTTTGATGATTTTGGGCTTAAGGCCCTATGTGGTATTTTTGATGTATGTTGATAATTTAGTGATGTTAATAAGTGGACCAGAAAGGTCTAGAAGGAGATAGAGTGATAGTAATGCTGTTAGAAGTGTTTTTACAGGTGGAAAAATTTTCAAAAAGTCACCCGTGTAGCTGTTATGTTGCCTAAATTTTTGTAAACATATTAAGGGTTTATTAAATGATTTCTTGGGTCTATTATACCTTAATAAGAATAGTTAAGGGATAGACTATGGATTTAAGCAAAATCCAATCACATAATAAAAATATTTTATTAGTGTTAAAGAGTGCGGGTTTAAAGCAATTTCAAGATGGATAATCTGGTGAGAAGTGCATTGCCTATCGGTTTCTTTGAATAATTTAGTAGAGGGTGTCACAAACTTATAAGGGTGTTCATTGATGACACCCTAGTGTATTTAAAAACTAAAGAGGAAGATGAACAACATTTGAGGTTAGTACTATAGACTTTAAGAGAGAGATAACTTTATGCCAAATTGAGTAAATGCGAGTTTTGGTTAAATAAAGTACCTTTTCTAGGCCATATTGCTTCAGCCAAGGGTATTAGATTTGACCCAAGCATGGTGAAAGTAGTGTTAGAGTGGAAACCTCTTAGGAATGTCACTAAGATTCAAAGTTTCCTTGGATTGGTTGGATATTACTGAAGGTTTGTGAAGGGATTTTCCATGATTATGACACTAATGACAATACTATTAAGGAAGGATATGAAGTTTATGTGGGATGATAAATGTCAAGCTAGTTTTGATAAGTTAAATGTTAAGATAGTTTTGAATAAGGGAAGGAATTTGTGATCTATAGTGATGCCTCCCATAATAGGGTTAGGCGTGTGTTAATACAGGAAGGCAAAGACATAACATATAGCTCTCAGTAGTTGAAACCCCATAAGAAAAATTATCCCACACATGACTTAGAACTTGCTACCATTATCTTTGCCTTGAAAGTATGGAGACATTACTTGTATGGCGAGAGATGATACATCTACAAAGATCATAAGAGCCTCAAATATCTCTTCACAAATTGAGATAGTGGTGATGGCTAGAACTAAAAAAAGATTATGATTATTTGATTGACTACCACCTAAGGAAGGTGAATGTGGTAGTAAATGCCCCGAGTTGAAAGTTTATAGTAATCATGAGAACAATGAATGCCAAGCTTCATTACGGAGATGATAGAATTCTTATAGCTTAACTACAAGTAAAATTTAACTTGAGCCAGTAAGTGAAATAAGCCTAGAAACAAGACGTATAGCTTACACAGGTTATGAGTCAAGTCAACGAGGGAAGGCTTTAGAATTTGAGACCAAGGCAAATAGATGCCTATACTATCATGATAGATTATGTGTGCTAGATTTAGAAGTAATAAAGAAGCAAATCTTACAAGAAGCTCATGAGGCCCCTTATGCCATAAATCCAAAAAGTACAAAGATGTACCTAGATTTAAAGTCCTATTACTAGTGGCCAAGAATAAAGAAGGATGTAACTAAACATATAAGTAACTACCTGACCTACCATCAAGCTAAAGTAGAACATCAGGTTCTTTCTAGATTTCTTCACCCTATAGCAATTCTAAAATGGAAATGGGAAAAGTGACAATGAATTTTGTAATGGGACTACCTATGACTAGGAGTAAATATGATGCTGTATGGATAATAGTTAATAAATTAAGAAAGACAACCCACTTTATTCTAATGAGAATGGATAATTCCCTTAAGAAGTTGGCTTAGTTATACAATAATGAGGTCATGAGACTTCACAGAGTGTCAGTCTCTATTATTTTAGACAGAAAGTTAAGGTTTACTTTAACTTTTTTGGCATAAGCTATATAAAACCTTAGGTACTTGATTGACCTTTAGCTTGACATTCCATCCATAGACAGCTGGCCATATAGAATGAGTGATCTAGATACTTGAAGACATGTTATATAGCTATGTAATTAAGTTTAAAGGATGTTGGGATCACTACTTACCTTTGGCAGAATTTCAATATAACAATAACCACTAAGCTAGCTTAAGCATGGCATTTTATAAGGCTTTGTATGGAAGAAGGTGTAGAACTCCCTTGTGTTAGAGTGAATTGAGTGAGAACAAGTTAAGGGAGTTAGACCTCAATAGAGGTGCTAAAGAAAAAAGTGAGAATCATTAAAGACAATTTGAAGGCAGCCACAGATAAATAAAAATCCTATGCAGTTTTGAAGTGGAGAGACATCAAATATTAAGTTAGAGAAAAGGTATTTCACAAGGTGTTGCCATAGAAAAAGGTGCTCCAATTTGTTAAGAAGGGTAAGGTAAGCCTTAGGTTCATTTGCTTGTATGAGATTATAGAACGTAAAAGGCTAGTAGCCTATCATGAAGCTCTATTCCCAGAGTTGCAGCAAATCCATAATGTGTTTCATGTATCGATGTTGAGGTAGTATAAATTGGACCCTTTCCATGTATTGCTAGTAGAACAAATCACAGTGCAACTAGATCTCACCTATGAAGAAGAGCCAGTGTAGATTCTTGCACTTGAGGTTAAAGAGTTGAGCAATAAGACCGTCCCACTAATAAAAGTGTTATAGAGACACCGCAAAACTAATAAGGCTACATAGGAGAGCCAAGAGTAGATGAGAGCTCAGTATCCATATTTACTTAGTCCAGGTAATTTTGAGAACAAAATTCTTTTAAGAGGGAAAGAATTTTAATGCCAATAATTTTTTGATATTTTAAATAGGGGCTACTAAACAATGAATAGTACTTTTAAGAACTCGAAGTGAGTTAAGGCCATAGGATGATAGAGATGATTAAAACATAACTATAGTGAAATTTGGGATCAAATTGAAGTTAGTTAAGGGGTTAAAAAAGACTGTGAAGTTTGCTTACCAGTATCCTATGAATAGTGACTCAATTAAAGTTGAACGAAAAATTATTTTATAAGTGCTTAGAAAATAACATGACTTGATGGTAAAAAATTCTAAATAAGGTAATGGAACTAGTTTTGGAATTTTCTGAGATTAGAAAGTAATTAAACTGAATTAATTTATGATGCTTTTACTCGAAAAAACTTTTTTTTGTTGGGGAAAAATTTTGATTTTTGGGGAATAATTAAAATACTGATTTTATTGATTTTTTGACCCATTGACTAAACTTTTAGAGCATTAGATCATAAGATATGAATTTTTAGAAGTAAATTAGCTAAGGTTAAATCCTAGCCATCCATTTGACACATGGCACTTATTTAGCCCTTCATCCTATACTTAAAGATGGACCATATGAGTTTTAAACTAGCCATAACTAACCTCTTTTTCCCCCTAAAATTTGACACCATCTTCTTCCTTAGGAAACTTAAATTTCTTCTTCATCTCTACCATTAAATCAACACTAAATTTTCCACTTAATATATTAAAATTGCCTCCATGCTCCCCTCTTTCTATTTCTAGTGGAATTCCATCATAAGGAGTGTAATGCCCCAAAACTTTGATGTTGTGAATAGTACTTTTTAGGATGTGAATAGTAGCACCCAAGATTTTGGGGTCACACTCATGTTATAAAGTGGAAGTATAACTAAATGGTTTTGTATATTAACCCTCAGATGGGTTAATACATAATCTGGAAATTTTATGAAAATCCTTTGATATATAGCATTAGTCCACTGGTGGGTTAATGTTGAAAAAGTCTAATTTCACAGTTTTACACATTAGCCCACTGGCACATTAATGTGTAAAAGTCTATTATTTCTCTTTTTATGTGTGTTAGCCCATAAAAAGATTAAAGACATATGTTGAAATATTTTTGAGTAAATTAAGGAATTAAAATGAAGTTTCTAAGTTGGTTAAAAAGCTAAAAGTTATGGGAAGGAATATGGTTAAGAAGGTTATGTGATATATGTGTAAACATATACGAAAAAATGTATTAAAGGTGGTTATGACAAGAAGCATTCATGCTATAACATGGAAGCCAATGGGTTAAGGTGTAGAAGTCTAACTTTATGGTTTTTCATATTAATCTAGTGATGGGTTAAGGTGTAAAAACCCATCATCAAATAGATTTGTACATTAATCCACTAGAGGGTTAATGTTGAAAATCCTAACTTTAATGTTTTGCACATTAACCCACTATTGGGTTAAAGGTAAATACTGCATAATGTGAAAAATTGGTAAAGATCAAAGTGACATTTTTGATTAGATTTTCTTAGTTCTTGAGCATAGATTTTCTAAGACATTTAAGAAATCATATGTGTAACGCCCCCTACCCGTTCTCCTTGAACTAATAAGGTGTGTTACTCTCCTCTAACTGTATGGCTGTAATCCGAAAGTATCGCTGTCAGGCGCTACCAGACAATTCTTAATATTCGGGCAGCATAATGGCTGCCCTGTTATCTAACCCAAATTTAAACCTACAAGAAAATCACTTCTAAACACATATATAACCTCCACATACACCATTGGACCCTTTGGTCCTCCAAATTATAGTCATTCAATCAACAGTACTCAATCACAGGGTCAGAGACCCACAATAACCATGCATTCATAGAATAACCATTTCATACATGATACTGTAATTCAACATGTACAACCTATATCCGTATATACATGATACTACAGTTTCACATATACAACCTATATCCACTAGTACATGAGTGCAAACCTATACCTCTTATAAAAGAAAGAAAAACAGAATACCAAAAGACTCGTGATCAGCTACACTGTGCTCCTTATCTGATGCTGTCAGCTCCCCTATCTAT
>CANXYI011940676.1:0-10993 GCA_948208565.1 Hura crepitans
GCTGAACAGTGCTCAGAGCAATTCCTCAACTACAGAAAATGAGCTCTTAGCTATTGTTTTTGCTTTAAAGAAATTTAGATTGGTACTAAAGTGATTGTTTATTCTAATTATGCAACACTCAAGTACTTACTAAAAAAGAAAGAAGTAAAGGCGAGACTGATTAGGTGGATTCTCCTTTACAAGAATTTAACCTAGAAAACAAAAACAAGAAGGGATCTGAGAACCTAGTAGCTAATTATTTGAGTAGATTGCTAACGAGAGGAGAGCCACTACAACTACAAGAGGAATTTCTAGATGAACAACTACTGTGAGTTTAAGAATAAATCCCCTAGTATACTGATATAGTTAATTCCTTGGTATCCAATGTGCTACCAAACAACTTGCTTAGAGCTAAAAAGGATAAAATAAAAAGTCAAGCTAATTATTTTGTTTATGATAAACCTTATTTATGGAAGCATTGTGCTAATCAGATTATCTAAAAATGTGTGGCTAATCATAAAATTGCATCTGTTTTGAAATTTTGTCATTCTCATGTGTGTGGTGGATATTTTGGACCTAAGAGGAAAGCTAGAAAAATTCTTGAGTGTGGTCTATATTGGCCAAATTTGTTTAAAATTTCTTATGTGTTCTGCAAAATGTGTGATAATTGTCAAAGAATAGGTAATTTAAGTCATAGGGACCAAATGCCATTAATTTCGATGATTTTTTGTGAAATTTTTTATGTTTGGGGTATTGATTTCATGGGTCATTTTCCTTGTTCCTTTGGCAATTACTATATAATTTTGGCTATTGATTATGTTTCTAAATGGGTAGAAGTAAAAGCTACCTTTACTGATAATGCTAAAGTTGTTGTAGTATTTGTCAAGTCCCATATTTTTGTCAGGTATGGTATGCCAAGAGCCATCATAAGTGATAGAGGAACTCATTTTTGCAACAAGTTGATAGGGACACTCCTAAAGAAATACAATATAACTCATAGAACCTCTATAACTTATCATCCTTAAATGAATGGGCAAGCCGAGGTGTCAAATAGAGAGATAAAATCTATTATAGAGAAAATAGTTAGCCCTATAAGAAAAGACTGGAGTCAGTATGTGATGATGCACTTTGGGCATATAGGACTATGTATAAAATACCTATAAGTATGTCCCCATATCATTTAGTGTATGGTAAACCTTGTCATCTTCCTGTAAAGATGCAACACAAAGCATATTGGGCAATCAAGCAATTCAATAAAAAGTTGAATAAAGCCAGAGAGCAACAGAAATTGGACTTGCAAGAACTGGAGGAATTGAGGAAAGATGCATATGAAGGTGCAATGATGTACAAAAACCCATCATGATAAGAAATTTTCTAAGAAATAGTTCTTAGTCAGTCAGAAAGTTTTACTCTTTAATTCTCACTTAAAATTGTTTCCTAGTAAACTACATTCTAGATAGGTAGGTCCTTTTGTCATTAACAAAATTTTTTATCATGGTGCAGTAGAGATAGTCAACTTGAGCAATGAAAATTTTTTTAAGGTGAATAGGCATCGATTGAAGACCTATTATGAGGGTTTTAAAGAACACAATATAGAGGAAGTGAACCTAACCAGGCTGCCATTGTATTAATTAATGGCAACAATGTCTAACCTAGGACATTAAACAAGGGTGCTTCTAGGTGGCAACCCAATTTTTTCCTTCAATTTATTATTTATCTGTAATTCATAATTTTTATTTATATTTCCAAAATTTTTATCCAAATAGGCTTGTTACATCTCGTTCATATTTTCCTGCATATGTTTGTTTAATTTAATTTTTGTTTAAAAAATTATATTTGGGATTATTTTCAACCTTGGGACGTGATGAATTTTTCTTCCCTACAATTTTGTCCTCCTGTGTGAATACAGTAACAATAAAGGGTGCAAAAAATGTCAGTAAAGTGAAATGGTTAAAATTTAAAAGAAGAAAGGTAGTACAGATAGCCGTGAGCCTTAGCCTTAGGCTATGGCTATTACAAAAGAAAGGCGCACCCCTCTTTTACCTATTTTCACTTTTACTTTTATCACCCTCTTTAAAATTTTTTTTACAGGCATAAAAGCCACCCCGCACAGCCCTCGACTGCTACCGTTCCAATGACAAAGCATGCCACTATAGAGGAAAGCCCATGGGGAGTGCTGAACGATGGTGGCACCTACTGCTTCTTACTCTGTGAAACCACTCACGTGGGCTAATGTGAAAACTGTGCCTTAAATTCATCGACAAAAAGCGGTGTCAACAAGCAACTCCACCTAATCCCAATAAGTTGATGACGGCAAACACCAAAAGCCATCGACATCTAGCCTTTACCAACTCCTAATGCGCCTTAGCCCAATGTCACTAAACCATCAATTGCAAGCTAATGATAAAAACAAACCAAAGGTGAACTAATGAATGCAATGCTCTTAACCCATTAGATTCAACCCAAATCTAGATCAAGCTCAAGCGAGAAAGTGACTCAAAAGCCATTGACAATCCACCATAACCAAGACTATAGGGGAGACCCACGAGGTAGTAGCAGTAGTAGTCTCAAGTTAGCAAAGGGAAGGTTGTCTTATAACCTGATGATGACCTCCTGAATGGCCACCTAGCCTTCACGGATAGCAAAAAATAGGAAAGGTACGCTACTGTCTCTAAACTACCAATTGTGCAGTGTAGATCAAATACATCCATTTACATTATCTGAGTTGCATATTGGTGAATGTGTGAATGCACTGATTGCCAACATTGGTTGGCAAACCTATTGCTCTATGAATTTACCTACTTATATTAAGTTATGTAGGGAATTTTACACAATATTTATCTTCAAGAAACTAAAGGATTTAGCAAATTTTTACTTAAAAACACCGAATGTGATTTCGTTCAAGTTAATACACCATAGATTTAATATGTCAGTCACTAATTTTAATGTTGCTAAGGGATTTATTTATGAAGAAGAGGCTGATTTGGGTGCATATTTGACTAGCTTATGTGATTTTCATGAAGATTTTGATAGCCTTATAGTTTATAGGGAGTACACATAGAAGACATTATAGAATATGACCCAGGATCCTTTAGAGATATGTTTTTATAAGATGGATCATTGAGATATATACATCAGTTCCTTACTTTCTCATTTTCTAGAAGGAAATATACATCTGGCATCGTTTCTAAAATTGAGTTATTTTTTCTTTGGTGCATGATGACTACTAGGAGAGTCAATTTGGGATTTTAGCTTGCCTGTCAATATCTCAATGTCCTATCATATAGGAGGCCACTTATTTTAGGATCCTTAATCACCCACTTTGCTATTACCACACATTTGATTGATCCAAAAGATAATGATTCACACATTGCCTGTGACATGCCCCTTTTAAATGTTAGATGTTTAGATAGTATAGGTTTGTTGGTCGGGAAGGATAGGCATGTGTGTTTTGCTCCTGCAGGTCATATAGTTCCACACCATTTGAGGATTTTCTCTAGAGAAGATGGGACAAACCCTACCCATAAAACTCCAGAAGCTAGCCCTTCACAACTAAGGAGTAGAATTGATGCTTTAAATGGATACAAGAAAATAGATAAGTGCTTCTGCTCCCTTGAAGGAAGAATCAAATTGATAGAAGATCAGCTAACCCGCATGGACAAGAACATCATTAACATTTATCGAAGGCTTAACATGAACCATATCCCACACAATTAGTGACCCATCCAGGGGAGTTCTTTGTCTTTATACTCTTACTTATCTTATTCACACATGAAGACATTGTGTGGTTTAAGTGTAGAGGGCTGTACACTTTTGTTTTTACTTTTGCTTTGCTGAATGATGACCATAGTTAGTTTTGTTTTATTTTGTTTTTTTCTTTCTAGATTTTTAGAATTTTTTTAGTATCAATTGCATACTTTTTTATGTGTGGATTGTGAGTTCTTTGAAGCAGCCTTACTACTTAAGTTTAGTGATTTGGGTGGTGAGTTCTAGAAAAATGATTAGACTGCTTATTTCTTTATTCTTCGCTTGTGTTCACAACTCATGATTTGAAATATTATGCTTGATTTAAAAGGGTAAAAAAATTAATCTTGTGTGCATATTAATTGGATTACCATGTAAATGTGAAAAAGTAGCTAAAATTTGCCTAGATAATAATCTTGAAGCTTGAAATTGCATGAAAGGAGACTTAAAGACTAGTATCTTTAAATTAAAAATTCCTCTCTTCATTTTAATCAAAATAAATAAAAATTGGGCACATCCTAAAAAAATTTTCACTCCACTGATCTTGGAAATTTTGGTTACCATCATTGGTTGGTTCAGGTGGCATGGCACGTATTCCCCTTAAGCAAACTCTCTTTAATAAATGCAAAAAAAATAAATAAAAGAGGAGGTTTGTGTATGGAGCAACCTGATGTTAGGAGAATTAGCCCCTTATTTAGGTCAAAATGATTCAAATCACCCACATTTCACTTGATTATGAGTGGTGCTATACCCACTTAGGGTTGTAATCTATTAAAGGTACCTAGGCAAGCATAATAAGTGCCTAAATTCAATAATTTGATGAATAAATTGAAAAAAAAAAGAGTGCTAAAAAATCTATCTTAATGCCTAGTTCTTTGGTCTCCATTTTTAATACTTGTGTGAATCATATCTTGGCAGATTTGGATACATATTTTCATGTGCATTGGCTTAATTTTAGATGGATTAAAAATGTTGTATCATTGAATTATGCCAAGCTGGTGTTCATTGAGTTGTTGAGGATTGCCATTTTATCTTGTGGGAGTATAGAAATTTGTTGTCTGATTTCTTTCTTAATTTCATAGCTTAAGTTGCTAAAATTGAATGGTCATGGTTATGGAAGGGAGATTGCATTCCACTATCTATTCCTTTTTGTTTCAATGTTTGTCCTTAAGGGCAAACACACTTTAAGTGTGGGGGATTTGATAAGGTGCATTTGTACGCCATCTTCCTTATGATTTGCCATACTTTTGTATTCTTAATTGTGCTTAATTGATAAAAATTGACTTAGTTTGTGAATTTTGTCATTTTTTATAGGTTTTATAAATCTCAAGCTAATTCATGGATTTCTGAAGTCTTTTTGGAGAATCTACCTAGCTGCGAGAGTTAGACTTGGGTCTAGACTAAGCGTTGCAGCCACCTATCAAATATAGCTCAATTTTTATTAGACAACTGTCATATTTAGTTGTACTTTTTAGGCAAAATTTTATGGGGAATAATCTCCCCTTGATTAGGATAATTTTAAAGAATATTTGAATTCTTATTTTTCATCTTTCCTAATCTTTTAAAGAGATTTTAGGGATTAATTCCTCTTTTGGAGGGATTCTTTCTACCCCTTTTTATTCTCTGTGAATGGCAGAACATGGGGGTTCGAGAGAGGCATTTTTAATATTTCTACTGGATTTTATCAAAAATATGTGTGGCTAATTTCTTTATTGTAGCCAAGGATTATTGAAGTTTATGTTCAACAAGAATTTTGAGATCTAATAAATTTCTTCTCTTTATTTTATTATTTCAATTATTGTGTATTTTCTGTTATATTTACATTGCTATTTTGTTGATTTTACAATCTGGCCAATTGTATGATTAATTTAATAGTGACTGCTATTTAGATTTTTGAGAAGATAATTACTTGATAAATCTGATAAATCTTATTTTCATAGCAACCAACCGATAAAACTATGTTGTGGAGATATACAATCTAATTGTAATAAACTATGATGTCAAGTTTATTAGTTAGAATTAGGTTCCTCTAATTTTTAATGCTTTTAACAGGTTAAATCTTATGATGGTGTTCTAGGATTGCCTAATTAATTAGTGAGGCTCCATAATTAATCTATTCTTAAAGAGGAATTGGTTGTTAAATGGTATTCAACAACTATAATTGATTGGCTGAAATAATAATTTGATTATCCTTCATGTCTATAGTCAATCCTGAGAACTGAACCAAAATTAATCCTTATGCTAGGTTTCCATTTATTGATTTTTCCTATTTAATTTTCTAATTTTTATTTAGTTCGAATTGTTACTTTAATTTTTAGTCATATAAAATCCTCATTTAATTGTTCGAATTATTTGTCTTGGTTTCTTAGAAGATTTAAATTAGCCCACTCCCTGTGGATTTGACCCTACTCACCCTATTTACAATTTATTTATGTCTAAAGAGTAGGAAATTATTTTTGGTGGATTCAACACCCATCACCAAGTTTGTTTCATACAAAACTCTAGCTATTAAAGCTACCTCACACTCACCAACCTCACTAGCATATTCAATACCATATATGTCTCAAAGCATCATTAACTTAGGCAATACCAATTCAAATATGAAGACCATGGGAGGCATATTATGATATGAACTCTAGCCTTTCTTTTTCGCTCTTCAGGGTCTAATATCTATTTATTATCAATCAAATCTTGTATGAAATTCCTTAGGAAATAATAATAATAATCAGTAAAATAGTCGGTATGTTGATGGCATTCAGAGTATTGATTAAACATGTGACCACGGTGCCTTAGATTCTCGCCAACTAGGTGGCAATAGCTACAATCTCCCTTCCTTTTGTAAATTTTTGAGCTGCTATGACAATGGACACCCCAAATTCAAATAGTGTCACTCAACAGCTAGATAGACATCAGCAGTTTTAATGGCTTAACTCCTGTTGTTATTCCCTTTCTAGCCAAGTGTAAAGCTTCCCTTTTCTTTTTAGCCTCATTCTCTTCTTGTAAGTACACGATGATGTCCTTCAAAGACTCCCAATCTTTAATCCCTTTTGCCTTCAAACCATCATTAAGGTAAGATGCTATATTATAAATGAAAATCTTAATTTGATCAATCTTTTTCAACTTATCTCATATTTCAAGGATCAGTGCTTTCTATCTCCCTATATATTTGGTGAAAGTTTTGTTACACTTCTGTTTCAGTAGCTCTGAATCCTTAAATGTTTCTTCCACACTACATCATAATATACTAGTCAATGAATGCCATGGCCAACTCGCCCTAATCTTCCCTCATCTTTCTCTTAAGATTATGGTACCAATCAAGGTCTTTGTTAGTTAAATGACATGCTAAAAAGGCCTAAGATTTATTTCACTATGAGTCTTTGTCCCTTCATGGAGGTGGTGTAATACTTGAGATGCACCTTTGTCAAGAATGTCCCATCAAGCTTGCTCATATTGAGCATGCAAAACTTTTATGACAATTGTTCCTGGGATTCCAGAGATATGTCTTACAAATCAATACCCGTACTACCAAAAATTGATCAAGACATGGCATCAATCTTATCTTGCAAATTATGAATAGTAGGGTCTTCTTCCTTTAGAATAATAAGATTAACTTGAGGGATTCTCTCATCTAAATCCATATCATCAACTAGATCCACTATATAATCATCTTCTACATTAATTTAGGTAACCCATTTTTGTTTATTTATGGGTCTGAGTAAGGTATGTGTTTGGTGAGGTTGTGGTGGAATAGGTGGATATAAGGTAGCTTGGTTTTGAGTTATGAAGGTTCTAGTTTAATGGTTGGTTTAAAGCAGCTGATAAGGCTATATGCATCTCACTCTTGAAAGCTATCAAGTTTTCATTAATCTCCCTTTAATTTTGATCCAGGGCTTGGTCAAGTTCTTATCTAGTAAAAGGTGTCTAGTCTTCTAAATCCTTAGTTATTTCCTAAAAGGTAATCGATGAGGTTGGCATTAATAACTCACACATAAGTCTTTTCTATGGTTTCTTCTAAAATTTATAAATTATTATAGCTGTCATCTATAAAAGGTTAGCCACAATGCATGATAATTATTATGTGACATAATGCTTGTATGCATGTATGCCTTCCAACCTTATTTCTTCTATACACATAGTATAGCCAAAACTAACCTAGGTAAGGTTCTATTCAAGCATCAATAGGGGATGCATAAACACAGATGGTGCACGATTTCAAATTGTCAATATAAGTATCTTTATTCTAGGCATGCATAAAATTTTGAGAACTATTGTTTTATGAATTTCGATTGCTTTAAAATGAAATTTTGGCCTAGCTCACTCTAGTTATAAAAGACCCAATAGGTTCAACCTTGTCTCAAGAAAGATTGAAATTCATTTAACAATAGGAGTCCACATCACATCCACAATGCAAATTATTACAATATCTTAAAGGAAAATGTATCTAAGCTAATAACATGAGGTTATGGTATAATACATTATCAAAGTTTATTGTCCTTCCAACAAGTCTTCCCAATAATGTGTACTAATGACCAATTGCTTCAAAATTTTATATACCATTTGGGTATAAGGCTTGGAGTTAGTGATTATCATCCTAACACTCCCTCGAATTGAGTGAAAATAGGGTAATGCTTTAAAACATGACAAAAAGGAACTAGTGACATAATTTATATAAGTTGTAGCATCCTCTACCCGGTTCGTACACTGAATCAGAGTAGAGAGCACCACTACATATCGATATATGATTTCGGTACCCATAAAACCAGATTAATTTAAAACTTTTTATTAAATAAATAATTCCTTTCATTTTAGAGTAGTAAAACACTAAAAAATCATTTGGCACGCTTTATGAGGCAACTAATGGGGTCATCATGTCAAAAATTCGTTAGCATAATGGTTGTACTAACTTTCCCAAATAGTAAACCTATTAAAAATACTTCTATAAAAGCATACAACACATCTCAACATCAAATGGGTCCTCCTGACCCTTTAAACTTTATCAAAAAAATGCAGAGCGTTAGGCTTAACTCAAATATCATTCTCACATGCAACATCAGTGTTATCACACAATACATGCAAGAAAAATAAATCTTTTACAATAATACAATTTTAGTTACAAAATCAAACAATAGTTTATAGATTAGGCCTATCTAATCCCTCTAGAATCACAAAAGCAACACTAACTATATTTACATCAACATCATTTTACAAAAAGAAACCAAAAGTACTTAAGAAGGGCAGCCATCGTGTTCTCCTGTGGGGCAGAAGCTTTGACTCTAATCTATTGCTCTATTACCTACACATCACAAATAGGCAATGCGCTAAGCTTTCGCTTAGTGGTGTAATCACTTTAACTTAATATAGCAATTTAAGCATACAATTATGCAATATGTGTCAAGTGAGTCATCTTGCAAAACATACATATGCATTGTAACACCCCCTACCCATTTTGTAAGAGAATAGGCAAAAGATGTTACTTCCTAAAGGTTACCCACCCTTAGATTACCCTAGGCAACTTTTATTTAACTTCCACTCATGTTCCTCCTATTAAGTGTAAAAATTTTAATTAATAGATTTAATGATCCGTGGTATACCTCCCAGGCATATGACCCTCATATACCTAATCTTACCGCCAAGTATCAGCTTAAGTTATTGACTGTAACTATGAACTCTTTTTATTTAATTATAGGCCAACACGTTAATTGTCTAAGCATAATATCACCTAACAAGCCTCAATAACATGTATGAGTGCCTCTATCTACTAAAGCATAGTAATTTAATAGGATATCATCATGCCTAGACAGTCTTCAGCTACACTACCGATTACCCTTACCGTACCAATCGAATCTATTACCTGCGCATCAGACAATTGATACACTAATATACACTTAATAGTGAATTTAACCAAACATATATTGTATCATAATTTCATTTAGACACATAAGTAAACATCTAATGGTAAATTAATTAATATTTATACTATTACTCGTAGACTTTCCCTAGCATCTTTTAATCTCTGCACAATACCCTACTTTCAAGCACAAACTCTGTTCTAGGTACCGTAACGCTCGTTAAGAATCCATTATTTTTATATAGCTTACAATTTCCTTATTTAACCTAATGTATTATATCAACCACCAACTCAAGTTTATGCCATTTGTTCTATTTCTAGTTCTATTTTATACTTGAGACTTTATGTGTAAGCTTTCATTAAACATTGGTTTGTAATCTATTGTTAGTTAGTTTAAATATTTTAATAGCTTATCCCATCATTATTAAGTTATTCATGTTGTTATTATTCTTACTTTTCAACACTTCGTGTATTTAATGTCTTATTCCAATGATACAATTCATTTAAGGGTCATAGATGATAGTCTCTCCCTTTTGTAACCTATCCATCTCTATATGCTTGTACCATCTATCTTATCTTACATAAGTCATTTACATTCCCTAGGGTTGTTCCAAAATTACTATGGTTTGCTAGATATCTTCTTACAGCTTATCTTTCATTCATATTGCTTTTATTCATAGGTTGTTCTAATTATTAAACTTAAAACCCTAGTCTTTTCATTAATGTTATTAACTCTATTTAAGTTCCTTAGTTATTTTAGTTATAACCTTCATAGCTTGGGAAAAACTCCCATTCACTGGATATCAGGAATCATGTTGTGTAGTAGCCCTCATTTTAGGCCTCAATAGCTGCACCTACTTGATTTAAGAATCAAAAAAATATCAACCAGTACAGTGGCCCAAATTTTAGACCTTAGTGTCTGTACACGCCCTCTGTCCGATAGCAAGGATTAGTTCCTCAGAACCTCCTAATATCGGAGTGGCAAATAGTAGGGATCAATTTAAGGACCTCCCAATATCTACGAAGGGGATAGCAAGGATCAGCCCTATGGGACCTCCTAATATCCACAATGATCAAGTGGGTAGCAGGGATCAGTCCATAGACCTCTCAATACACAGAGCGTGCAGGCTCATTAAATACTCAGCGACTACTCCCGCCATACATAAGCTAAAGTCTATTCGGACCTAGCTTCTAGCAACTGCTAATCCCTAGTTGACTAGTCAACCTATCTAGTATGTGCTCAACCAGTAGCCAATATTCCATATTAATTATCTTTACAACCATTACTTATTACTTTCGTTATTTGAGATATCTATAACAAAAACATATTATCTCCGTTTTATCAACTTGCTAATTAATAATTTAAATTATCCATTCAGTGTCCCTCTAGTTTCACTAGTTTCCCATATTCTCAACTCAAGT
>CANXYI011940774.1:0-22641 GCA_948208565.1 Hura crepitans
TCAGACGTGTGCTCTTCCGATCTATGATTTAAAGCTTATAGCTATTGTGTTTGATATGAAGATCTAAAGACACTATCTCTATGGAGAGAAGTGTTATATTTACCTTTACCATAAGAGTCTAAAATATCTTTCTACATAAAAGGAGCTAAACTTGAGATAGATGAGATAGATGGAGTTGATCAAGGATTATGACTGTTTGATAGATTATCATATTGGAAAGGCTAATGTAGTGGTAGATGCCTATAGTAGGAAGTTTATGACAGCCATGAGAGACATGAATGTCAGGTTACAGCTTATGAGTGATGATGCTTTGTTAGTAGAGATGCAAGTAAAGCCCAATTTTTTTATAGCAAGTCAAGAATTGTTAGAGTGATAATCACAGACTGATAACTATGATTAGTGTTATCTAAGAGGGGAAGCCTACTGAGTATGAGATTAAGGGTGATGGCTGTATATATTATTATGATAGAATTTGTGTACTAGATGTGGAAGAAGTGAAGAAGCAGATTCTGTAATAAGCTTATAATGCTCCGTATGCTATGTATCCTTGTAGCACAAAGATGTATTAAGATTTGAAGTTGTCATATTGGTGGCTTGGTATAAAGAGAGATATATCAGTGTATGTGACTAAGTGCCTTAGTCATCAACAAGTGAAGGTAGATCATCAGGTTCTATCTAGATTACTTTATCCTATAGTAATTCTAGAATGGAAATGGGATAGAGACATTATAGATTTTGTTATCGGGTTACCTATGACAAAAAACATATGTGATTCAATTTAGGATGTGGTATACCATTTGAACAAGATTGTTCATTTTATACTAGTGAGGATAGACTACTCCTTAATGAAGCTAGTAGAGCTATATGTTGATGAGATCAGCAAGTTGTATAGAGTATGATCTTGCATCATATTATATTAAGATCTAAGGTTCACATTAAGATTTTAGAAGAAACTTTACAAGGCTTTAGGTACTCAATTAGTTTTAATATGGAATTTCATCCATAAACTGACAGATAGTCAGAGAGAGTTATTAGGGTCCTTAAAGATATACTGAGGAGTTAGAAGTTGGAATTCAAAGGAAGTTGGGATCATTATTTGTCCTTAATTGCCTTTGCCTACAACAACTCATTATGAGGTGTTGTATAGAAGGAAGTGCATAACTCCTTTATGTTGGAATGAGCTTAGTGAGACTAAGCTCATAGGATCAAATTTGATTAAAGATGTAAAGAAAAAGGTAAAGATGATTAGAGAGATTGAAAGTAGCTTTTGATAAACAGAAGTCATATGCCAATCTAAAAAGAAAAGATGTTGAATACTAGGTAGGAGACAAAGTGTTTCTTAAGTTTTCACCTTGAAAGAATGTTCAACGATTTGGAAAGAAAAGCAAGTTGAGTCCTAGCTTTATTAGGCCATACAAAGTAATAGAACATATGGGACCGATAGCTTATAAGCTAGCTTGACCTCCTAAACTTTAGCAAATCTATGATTTTTTCCATGTGTTTATGCTTAAAAGATATACAACGAATCATACCCTATATGTTATCAATGGAAGAAGTGGTAATTTATGTAAATTTATCTTATGAAGAAGAATGTATAAGGATTTTAGATAGAGAGGTGAAAGAGCTTCGGAACAAGGCTGTACATTTGGTAAAAGTTCTTTGGAAGTACCATAGAATGGAAAAAGCAACAAAAGAAATGGAAGCTCAAATGAGAAAGCAATATCCTCAGTTGTTTAAGCCAGGTAATGTTAAGGATGACATTTCTTTTAAGAGGGGAAGAAATGTAGTGCTTGAAAAATCTTAATGTTACCAATAGTACTTCTTAGGATATGAATAGTATTTTCTCGAGGCCGAGGGCATTAATTCTAGTTAATGGAAGTATTAATTATAACATAATTTTAAGTGAAATTTAAAGTCAAAATAAAGTCTTTTATGTTGTTAAAAATGATATTTAACACCATTTGACCATGAGATTCAAACCTCTATGACCTTTAGACCCTATTTTGAGTAAGAAATTAAAAAAAATAAAAGAATTATTCAATTTTTGAGCTCGATGAATAGTAACCATTTTTGGTTTAGGTAAGATTTTTTGAATCTAATATTTTTCCTATATTCCTTGAGTGCCCAAGAGTCATTATATATGGCCGACTTTCATTTTTTTTATGTTCGTATGATTTATTACAAATTATTATATAACAAATCTTTTATGAGTGATTGAGAAATCCACAAATATCAAGACAAAGGGAAAGGCAAAGCATAGGTAGTCCTCAAGAGTGTTTTGTGATCCTCTTAGTGTGTATAAATGAGTTAGATTGTGCTTGATTTGTATATTGCCCTAAATATACACAATGTTTATATGTGTAAATACATGTAAAAAGCCTATTTATGTGTATTAATGGAATTGATTGTGTTAAATGGTAAATGAGATATGTGATGATGCATTTAAGATAGTTTGGATACATGAAAATGATGTAGAAGTCATATTATGGTTATAATGCAAAACTCTGCATTATGATGTAAATAGTGTATAATTATATATATATATATGACTAATTATACATGTAATTAGATTAAAACAAGTTCACATACATCCTAGATATATGATAGAGCATGCTAATTGGTGGGAATACATAAGGAAGTGTGTGAGGACATTATGTTCATATTGTATGTGTGTTATGTAAATGGTGAGTGCCTATGCCAAAATGATACATTATGCTTGTATATGACTTAAATACATGTTGTATGATATGTTAGATTTTCATTGAGTAAATTATGCATTTGAAACAAATAGGTGCCTTATAAATGTATGTAGGGCTAAATATTGAGAGAAAGCTGCTTCTTTTGGTATAATTTTGGTTTATGTTTCTAGAATTATGTGATATATAAGGTTAAGCAATAATATGATGTATTAAGGGAAAGATGAGCTTAAACTGTATATAATGCAATATTTTTGAATTTTATGGTTTGTAAGATGTTTTAAAGTTGGTTTAATTTGCTTTTATTGTATGATATCTCTTTCTGAGGTTGAGATTGATGTTTGTGTTGATGCGTGATGTTTAAGTGATTGGAGGATCATAGGTGTTAGGGAAATGATTGAAAATGATTATAGAAGTGTTGCTTTGGTGTGTAGGTTACTATTCATATCTAGGATAGTGTCCTAAAATAACTGTTATGTTATTGAATTTTTAACACTAGGATTCATAAAAGTGAATTGTGACTATGTTAGATAAAAGTTTTCTATAATCCATATTTCATAGGATAATTATTTATAAAAAGATGTTTCAAACACATGGTTTAGGTATAATAGGTAGTTGAGTTTGGATAACAGATTTGTGTAGTACTTATGTGATAGATCTAGTGGATCTTATTACAATGATTGAATTTGATAAAAGTTTAGAAGTGTTATTTTCTATTGTAAGTTATTATTCATTTTGGGATACAACTATTATGTTGTTAGATTTTTAACGTAATGATTCCTAAATGGTTTTCAAATTTTTAAAGAGGTTTTAAGTAAATTAATATTTTGAAAGTTCATATATGTACCAATGATTTCAAAAAGGTTTCAAATTATACAAATTTTAAATAAAGAAAGTCTAAATATTATTTATATGTTACTTCCCATTCTAGTCTAGTGACTGGACTAAGTTAAAGGTGTCATATTTGGCAATATTAGAGATCTAGTTTAGGCATTCCTTGGTATATAAGAATCATATACGAGTGCCTAATGTCTAAGATCATGCATCACATAATTATACATTACTAAGGCTTACAATTTATTTTTTCCTATAGATAAAAAATGAGAGAGTCTATTCCTTAAAGGGGTGTAGAAGAAGTTGAAAGCCATGGACCTACCTTAATTAATGAAAATATGAGGGCAAAATCCTCCACACCTAGTGCTATGGGAGTTGGTGCAAAAGCTCAGCCAGTTTTTTTACAACAGATGGTAGAATAGCTAAGACAAGCCATAACTGCAACTATAGTTCCTCCTCCACTAATGATCTTAAGCAAAGGCACTTCTCTATATCAAAATATAAGAAGGAGTTTGCCAAGTTAAGTCATTATACCAAGGTGATGGTACCCTATAAGGCAGAGAGGTGTAAGATGTTTAAGAAAGGCCTCAACTATGAGATTAAGCTTTAAGTGGCTCCCTTGAAGCTTAGACATTTTATAGCCTTAGTAGTAGTAGCACGTACCTTTTTGGATATCTAGAAAAAGAGGAAAGAGTTTTATTAGAAGAATATACCTTATGGTCAATGGCAAGGTAGTTTAGGTTCTCTTTCTAAGAAGAAATACAAGGATAATCAGCATATGTGGAGGTAGAATGAAGGCAAGGTGAAACTCAAAATTTTGGATAAGGGACTCAGGCAGCAAATGCAATTAAATTTAATGGCTAGGAATATAATAGTGAAGAGATGCCATAGTTACAAAAAGAAGCATGAGGGAGTTTATTGGAAGACTATTCTAAGAGCATGTTATGGGCATGGTTCTAAAGACAATATTAGAAGGATTGCCTAGTCAAACTTATTACATCTACATAACTTTTGGCTTTTTCACTAGTTGCTCTTAGAAGCTAGAGAGGAGATGAGAGAAATAAAGGAGCCAGATTAGTGGGTGATCAAAAACCCAGATTTGAGACAATAGAGAAGGTAAAACCTAGAATGCCTACACATCAATCTACTATCAGGGTAAGACAAGATGTTAATTCTTTGGATGTGATTGTAGGTACATTTTACCTCTTTGATCTTCTAGTTTTATGTTTGACTAATCCCACTTCTACTTATTCATAAATATGCACCTCACATACACTAGATACGAGGTTAGAGTTAAAACAACTTAATATATACAATATAGTAAGCAATCCTATAGGGCAACATATAGTAGTTAATAGAGTCTATAAGGAATGTCCCTTGACAGTACAAAGGCATGTTTTTTATTAATCTCATTGAGTTATCTTTCGATGAGTTTGATTTGGTTTTGTGCATAGACTGGTTGTCTAAGTTCCATGCAATGGTAGATTGAAGAAATAAGAGGATTTCTCTTCGAATAGTTAATGGATCAAGAATCATGGTCATAGGTGAGGGATTAGACTTCATGTCTAACGTGATTTTAGTTATTGTAGCTAGATGGATGATAAGAAAAGGTTATTAAGCCTATTTGGCCTATATGGTTGACACCAAAATAGATTAGCCAAATGTTAGTTAGATACTAGTAATGGCAGAGTTTATAAATGTGTTTCTAGATGAGCTACCCGATTTGCCACTAGAATAGGAGCTTGAGTTTATGGTAAAAGTTCTACTTGGTATAAGACCAGTATCAATAGCTCCACATAGATTGGCATCTATAGAGCTTTAAGGATTGAAAGATCTAATTGCAAGAATTACTTGATAAGGGTTTCATAAGACTAAGTGTATTATCATAGGGAGCACTAGTTTTCTTTATGAAAAAGAGGGATAGATCCTTAAGATTGTGTGTGGATTATTGCCGGCTGAGTAAAGTGACAGTCAAGAATAAGTATACATTGCCATGGATAGTGACCTATTTGATGAGCTCGAAGGAATGAGAGTTTTCACTAAGATTAACCTAACGTTATGATGCTATCAATTAAGAGTTAAGGAAGTAGATGTTGCTAAGGTAACTTTTATGACTAGATATAAACACTATGAGTTTTTTTGGTAATGCCATTTGGGCTTAGTAATGCTCTAGCAACCTTCATGGATTTGATTAATATAATCTTTAGACCTTATTTAGATCAATTTGTTGGGGTTTTCATAGGTGATATCGTGGTGTATTCTAAGAGTAAAAAGGATTATGAACAACACCTCAGGATTGTATTATAGACTTTAAGAGATGAAAAGCTTTATGCCAAGCTTAGAAAGTGAGTGTTTTGGCTTAAGAAAGTGTCTTTCTTAGGACAAATAGCATCAATAGAAGGCATTGTAGTAGATCCTAGCAAGATAAAGGAAGTTATGGAATAGAAGCCACTTAGAAATATGAGTGAGATCAAAAGTTTCTTAGGTTTGTTTGGATACTATAAATGCTATATTAAGGGTTTTTCCATGACAATAGCTCTTATGACATGGTTGCTATGAAATAATGCTCCATTTATTTAGGATAATAAATTTTAAGAGAGTTTTGACAAGTTAAAAGCAAGGTTGATTGAAGCTCTAATTTATAAGCAACCAATGTCAGGAAATGATTTTACTATCTATATTGATGCTTCATTGAAAGGCTTAGGATATATGTTGATGTAAGATGGCAAAGTAGTAGCCTATGCTTCTAGGTAACTAAAGATGCATGAGAAGAATTATCTAATGATATAGAGTTAATAGCCATTGTCTTTGCATTGGAGATTTAGAGACACTATCTCTATAGAGAAAAGTGTTATATGTATACTAACCACATGAGTTTGAAGTATCTTCCTTCCCAGATGGAATTGAACTTGAGACTAAGATGATGGATAGAGTTAATTATTAATTATGATTACCTTATTGACTACCATCCAGGGAAAGTTAATATGGTAGCAGATGCTCTGAGAAGAAAGTTTATGGCAGCTATAAGAGCTACAAATGTCAAAATAAAGTATATGGAAAGTAGAGCTCATTTAGTAGAATTGTAAGTCAAGCCTAGTCTTTTGTGACATGTTAAGAATGCGCAAAATGAAGATGATAAGCTGAAAAACATAATAAGTTTGATATAAGAGTGGAAGCCAATTGAATATAAGCTGAAGAGTGATGGATGCTTGTATTATTAAAGCTAGTTACATACACTAGATATGGAAGAAGTAAAGAAAGGGACTCTTCAAGAAGCTCCTAATGCACCAAATGCTATGCATCTTAGTATCACTAAAATGTATAAGGACTTAAAGACTTCTTATTGGTGGCATAGAATAAAGAGAGATGTGGTATACTATGTGACTAGGTGCCTTTCTTATCAGCTGTAGATTTATTGCGTTTTATAGGGGATGAGAACGATTAGTGTTTAGAGTCATCACTTAGCTCAACATTGGGACCACTGATATTTTGCCTATAAAAGGTTTGAAATTAGATCTTATTTATGCCTTAGTAATATACCTTCATTTATGTCCTAATGTTTATCAATCCCATATCAAGCAAGCATGCATTATAATTAAATCATTTATGTCACCTTTTCAAATAGAAAAAGTAAATTGCAACATTTAGTTTATACAAAAAGCATCAGTATGTATTGACATCTAGAAATTAGGCCATTTATTAATAGTTTTTTAATTTGACAATTACTCATAATTCCATAAAAACTTGTGATAATTGCCTAACTTCCATTTCTAGGAGATTGGCCTTTATTAAAATATATTTTCCATGTGACTTTTATTGAGCAAAACTCAAAATCAAATTTATTAAAAAAACACCAATGAATTATGATAGAAACCCATTTGAATTGATAATAGGCTTTTAGCATGTTAAACAAGTTATTATACTACTTATTACGACCTAAAAATAACCAAAGAAATTAAAGGTACAAAACCAAATGAAATAGCATGTAATATAATAGGTCCTATATATACGTTGTCAAGTTCATGTGTGTGACACCCCTTACCGAATCTAATCGCCAAGCCTGAATAAAAGATGTGCACACAATCAGAATCTAATCCCATATACATGCTTAATGAAACAAATCTTTCTTTTGAAAATATGTATTACATGCAATAGTTGTCAAAAATATAGAAAATCAAAATTCTTTTTAGTTGGTTCACTATTTAGACCTTGTGATAAAAATTTTGGCAACATAGCGGCTATCTGTGCACAAGCCTCAAATAAAAACCTATCAAATAAAGCACTTCTATAATAAATCTTCTCAAACTAATATTGTTTGGGTCCATTTAACCCTCTAACACAAACTTATTAGTTATAAGCATCACAACAACAATCATAGGTTTATAAAATTTCTATATACATCACAAATATTCTCAAATACTAGTTCAAGCTATTTATATAGACGTGTTTAAAACATATGTGTAATATAGGTTAAGCCCATCCCTTGCGATATAAGAGTGATTTAATATACATGTGTCAAGTAACCATACTAAAAAACACTTTGTACCAAAAAGAATCTTCTCACAAAAAGGCTTCTACTTTGAGGCTATGTACAATCCACTCGATTTAACCTATGCATCACATAAAAATGACATATTAAGCAATTGTTTAGTGGTGTATTTGAATTAACTTATATTTGCATACATACTTACATTTATATATAAGCATATCAAATATATATATCCCATAGATATAACACATGTGAGTGTATCAATTGTGTGAGTGCATGAGTCCATATACATATATTCATTACCATATGTGTCATGGATACCAAGTGTATCAATTGTGCTAACCATAATGGATAGTGTATTCCATATATTTTCATAACCATAATAATGAAATAAGCATATCACTATATCTTCACATATAATCCCATATTTAAAACAATGTTATATCATCATGTTCAAATCAATGTTATCTTATTTCATTCCCATACCTAAAAGACAACATATCAATATTGGATATCAGAATCCTAATTAGAATGATTATATACATAGTGTGCAGTGGCCCATATTTTAGACCCTACAATAGTTGCACCCATTTGATTACTCGAAAGCTAAATGTATGCACTTATAAGACAAATGATTATATAGTATCCTTATCAACCCTACCATGGCTATACCTGCTTGATTGCCTAAAAGCCAAATGTAATTACCTACAAGCCAAATGGTTATGCAGTGGTCGTATAGACCCTATGATGGCTGCACCTACTTGATATAGGCACTGAGGTACCCTAGCAGTTGCTATCTATCCCTAGTTGATCGGTTAACCTATCTAATCTAGGTTGTCTAATCTTATGTGACACTGTCTTATGTTGCCATGTTCTTATTTATTTAACCATTTATACTGCCACATTTTGGCTATAATGCTCAAATATCATTATGTTAACCAATTTCACATAATTGAACATTTAGGTTAGCTCAAATTATGTGACACATTGTCTTTTATTGAAGTAGTCACACATGATACCATCTAATTGTCATATCAAACTCATTTTTATCATGCAAATGTTTATGCTTTACTATCATGTTAAATAGATACATTGTTACTTGTTATTAAATGATGATGGAAATTACAAGTCCTAATGCAACAAGTCACTGAAATCAATAGCAATGTATAGCAAATACATATTATTTATGACTAAACATATTATCAATTAATCAATTTCACAAAATACACTTCATAGCATATTATGCATACTCATACGTACACACTTTTTATATTAAATTCTTTATGTAATGCACAAATTAATCTAAATACACTTATAACGGTTGCTGAATATGTTGAGAATCATCAGTTATTACTTCTCCTTCCCTTTCTCCTTCTCTGTATCTGAACACATAAAACACATAATGTTCAAAAATCCATAAAATCAATTATAAATCGAAACTAAAAACCAACTTTTATAAGGTTACTACTGGCCCTTGAGGCACACTATAAAAATATAAAAATAAAAAAAAACTCACTAGAACTACCCTTGGTCATTGTTTACATATATTTTGAAATAAGAAATCTCTATGGTTTTCCTTCAAAATTTGTGCCAACAATGAGGTTATAAGATTGAGTAGGCATAATTTACAGTGAACCAGGCTAAAATTGGAAGATAATGAAGATATTATAGAGGAGGGGTAGCAAAGAAGCATCAAACATGAGAGAAATGAGGGAGGAAGATGAGTGACAAAATGCTAAAATTTGCCTTTTATAGTCATTAAAAATGTTTTTTTATTCCCTTTTCTCCATCAAAAATTCAAAAAAATTAATTCATAAGCCTAAAAATTCTCAAGTTTTACTAGAAAATCATAAATGCATATTTTACATGGTATTAAAATTTTAGCCCAAAATTCCAAGAAATTCGATAAAAATCATAATTTTTAATATTGTATAATTTTCGAAAAAATACTTCTTGATCTCATAAAACTCTGATTCCAATTCTATTAGACTCATTAGAATTTTTGACTATTAAGTTGTAACATTTTTAGGTCAGTTTGAGCAAAAATAAAATATTTTATGGTTCAACTTTCTCAACGGCACTATTCACGAAACATCGGCATGAAAACTTTAATGTCTCTTTTAACCCTTTTAATGACTTCATTTTCACTCGAAACTTCTCCCATAATTCTTTTATAATTAATACTTCCATTTGGTAGTGTTAATAAAGCTCAGATCTCTGAATCACCAAACACCTATGAATGTACTTTTCATAAATTAGGGATTTTCGAGGAGTTATAGTGCAGACTCAAATATGGCTCTAATAAGTGTTCATGCTAACTACTACATATAAAGGTTATTATGTCTATTCGAACTCTTGTTCTACTAGAATGGACACTTGCACACAACTCAAATAATCAATTATAAATGACATATAATGGTCTGTGAAGCCTTGAAGAAAGAATAAACTTGCAACAATCAACTTGGCATAAATATGGATAAATTATTATGTATGCCTAAAGGAATTATCACTAGGAAAGCTATTGATTTATTGATTATAGAGGACATACACGTACATATACAAAGATTGAGGTTACAAACAATTGTTCATACAGACTATGATCCTTGTAAGAGGGAGTCTGTGCAGACTACAAATCAACATGAATATACATAAGACATAATCATTCGTATAGACTACATTCCTTGTGAAAGGGAATTCGTGCAAACCATAAACTAAGAATAAATAAATACAAGGCATAACCATATGTACGGACTATGATCCTCATGAAAGGGAATCCATACAGACCATATATCAGTTCTATCATACCAATGACATTTATACAATAATAATGTAATATAATAACATATAAACACATCAAATATGGCAAATACAGTACACCATATGTAAGATACTATTAAGATAGTGTTGAATGATAGTCCACACGGATGTTCAATTAAACACATTTCAATATATTTAGTTTGTGTGGACATAAATATGCTTTAAGATAGGTCTATGTGATAGAATTAATATAGCAGAATAACTATAACATGCCAATAGTTGATTACACATAATAAAATGGTATAAAAAATCAACCTACTCCTTTGATCAATGTAGGGGTTACATAGCATACCTCACTCATGATTAATCATGAGAGGTCATAGGTCTATATGGTCAATATGTAAGTATATTATATGTATAATAAGAGGCCTTAGATCTTACCTTATGAAGAAGCTCTTAAGTAATAACACAAGAATGTAGGATTTTAGAAAGAATAAAATTTAGTGTGGGCTATAGGACTAGTAATATGAATCATACGTTGGAGTCCTCTCTTAGACTCTCAGATAATTGAGTTTTGGCTTATCAAATTGCCTCCCCTATATTATACATGAGAACGGTATTTATAGGTTTAGGGGATGGCTCTCCCATCCAAAGGAGTTAGAATCCTTTTAGGATTAAGAGATAGAGTTTGAATAAGAAGCTCCCACTTTGAGAAGCTTTTTGTCAGCAAGTCTATGTGAACTTAGGCAACTTAGTCTATACAGATATAGGTTATGGATTTTCTCGCTAGTTTATAAGCTTTAGGCTAGGTTTGTGTTAGTCTCTGATGTGATTTTTAGTTTGTCTAATTGAACCATAGGCTTTAGGCCAAGTAGATTTTAGTTTGGTGATGCAGACCTAGTGGCATAATTATCGGGCAGACCCATGCCATACTAGTCTATGCAGACTAGGTTCCAAGGGACTTGCATTGTTACTTTAATCCTATCTCTAAATATCAGTATAGGCCACAAAAGAGTAGAATGTCTATAGTTGCCTCCACTTTGTTGTATGATGTGAAAATGCATAAATTAAAATAGGCATAATAAAGTAAGAAAGAAATATTTACCTTGGAATGAGGCTAGATCAATTATGAGTACCTATCTCAAGTTGATGAAATGTGACTAGATGGATTTGCTTGTTAGGCTGAACCTGAGAAATTGGATTGACTTGTTAAGCTAAACGTGAGAGAATTTGATTAACTTATTAGGTTGAACCCAAGTAAATTGGATTAGGCATTAAGCTAAATCCTGTAAAAAGAGATAAAGAAATCAATATTCATTTGATATGACAATTTTATGATTATGTCTTTGACTTTCATTAGTTAGGGGTGAAGTCCTATATAAATGGTGACTTGAATATTGGTTGAATTGGTGTAAAGCTAAGTCTAAAGAGGTGAAACTAATATATTATAGTTGTTATATCAATGTGCATTTGAATCTCATAAAAGAAGAAGATAAGTGATTAGATTAATGTGTAGTTGAATCTTAATAAATAGGAAGATAAGATTAACGTGTAGTTGAATATAGAGAAAGATAAAGATGGGATTAACATGTAGCTGAATCCCAAGAAAAAGGAAAGATAGGATTAACATGTAGATGAATCCCAAGAAAGAGGAAGACATGATTAACATGTAGCTAAATCCCAAAAGATAAAGTTATTATTGGATTAACATATAGTTAAATCCTAAGAAAGAGAAAGATGTTAGACATTAATCTCATGATGTAGAATTAATATGGAGTTAAATTTGAAAGAGAGATAATACTAATGTCAAATTAACTTTGAAGTTGAATTTGAAAAATGATTTTAATGCTCAAATTAATTTGAAGTTAAATTCAAAGAGAATATAATTTTATGAATTGGCATATAGATGAATCCATTTGGACAAATGAAGATATTGAGCAGAGAATTATTTGCTAACATCTTTTTCTTAATAGATGAGGGGCCGATGTTTAAAGTAAATAAGCCCTACTTTTTTAAGGTTGTTCTTCTTCAAACAAAACTAAGAAAAGTTAGAACTTTAGAGGAATTCTTCAAGGATTAACTCAAAGTTATTTATGAAGTGAGGGATACTAAGGAGGACGATTTTGAAAACCTCCAATATAAGGAAGAAGCTATAGGCTGCTACCTTTTAAAGGGATGGGATTGATGCCTTGAGTAGGTAGGCCCTATTTCTTTAAGATAACTCTACTGGTCTTTTGCTTTATGGGCATTTGTGGATAAATAGCATTGAATTTGGATGCCAAGTTGGCATTTTGGTATTGATATTAACATATTAACTAATATGTGTTTTATGGTCGATTCCACTCTATCGAGTCATGATATGGCAACTTTTGATGATAAAATAGTATCTCATCTTAGTGTAATAGAAATGTTTTATGGAAAGCAATTGAAAGTTGTCAATAAGATTTGAAAATGAAGGCTAAATCTATTAGTTTGAAAACAAACTAAGTAGATTGATTACTTTTGACCTACTTTGTTCTTTAGCTAAAATAACACATTTTTTAACTTTAAAAATATTTTGTAAATGGTAGAGAAATGTTATTATAAGTAAAAGTATGTGGGATTTAGCCAAAACAGAGGCTAAAATAAAAAAAACAAATTAGGCAAGTTCCTTTAAGCCTAAACAAAAAGGAAAACCCAATTTAATGATTGGTTAAATCTATTTTATTAGTTGAAAAAATAAATAAAACAAATTTATTGGCCTATTAGCTATCGATGGTGGTGAGCATTAGCTCAAAAATCAATTTGTTTGCTTGAAAAACATATTTAAAACCACTGACAAAAAATGACCTATATAGTTTGTCAATAAATTAATTTTCTTCATATTCTCATGTTTAAGTGCAAATATTCATCCAAATCCAAGTTTTATTCATCTTCTAACATTGGTCTGATGGTTTTTGTGACCTTTTGTAGTTGTGTTTTTGGGTACCCTAGATAAATAAAGGTCGTGCAGACTTAAGAAAGCAAGGACCAAATTTAGTCCGTGCGGATGGCAAATGGGTTCGTGAAGATAATGCATATGGACTAGAGATGAGTAGAAGGATATGTTGCCAAATAGGTCTATGCAGACGTATTTAAGGGTCTATAGAGGTGATTTATTTGTTGCCACATCCATATGATCTGGATATTTCTCATCAATATCTAGTGATTGATAGGTGGATCTAACCATCTATAAGACCTTGGAAAGCTTTATCACTGATACACTATTGCTAGTATCTCAGCTCGCGCACTTAAGATGATGTAAGTAATCCTTAAAAAATGTAAATGCACTAATTAACTTGATTTATTCATTGTGAATGTTGTGTTTACCTGATTTTCTTCTTTTCAATTTGACTTGCTTAGTGGATTTTCCCTAGTGAAGAGATGCTTGATTTCTTCTATTATATTCGAGAGCTATCCTTTTTAAGGATCCTACTAACTACCCTAGAGGCATATTCTTGTTTTTGGGGGAAAGAATGTTGAGCTAGCACATAGGTCCTAAGGCGCACTATATTTCTCTAGGTCTTATTAACACCATTCTATTTGGGAGGTATATTGATGACCTAAAATTTATTCAAGGTATGATTGTAGGCATACTTAGGGACACCTTGGTGGATGTTAAGGGTGGCGATTACTCTCCTTAGGTATTTGCACACTTTTACCTCACATACTTTATACATCTTGACCTGCCCCTCAGGTATTCTTATTTGACTTTTATTCATGATTTTTAAAGTTAGTTTTTTATTATGTCTTGTATTGTAGCCTGTTGCTACCACTTTTAAAGGTGGGCCTTCCTTAGCTAGAAAAAGTGTGAGGATAGCTTCTAGTTCTCAAGGCCCTCAATTTTCACCTCTTTCTATACACACAGCTAAAAGTAGAGCTTCTAGTCTAGCTACTGATCAATCATTGTTGCTAGGTGAGGTTATGGGCACTTTGACTGACATGCTCGAGCTGAGTTAGAAATTGTATGGATAGGGAGCTGACCTTTGCTCACCTCCGCATTAAGGACAATTGGCCAGTGCCTTTCAAACTATAGAACAACATATTGGTATGGTCCTTTTAACTTTCACTATTTACTATGTTAGCCTAACTTTGTGTAACATTGCTTGTCTTGGTTTTGCTAAGTTAAAAGGACTACTATAAAGAAGATTGCTTAGGTAGTCAAGGCTTTTAAGTATGCCATGGTAGATAAGACCTGAGTTCTTACTGTAAGTATTTTCCTACATTGGTTAGTTTAAGTTTACAAGTGTGTGTGGTATGTATGACATGCTTAAAATGCATTGATCCTTTATTCTTTTATAGAATAAGATAATAAAAAGGGTAGCTACATTTTGTGAGACCTAAAGGAAGTTAAGGGCACTAAAGATTTTTAAGAAGTTAGTGCTCTCTTTTGATGATGAGGACATAAAGAGTGTGATAAAGAATGAATAGGATGATAGCCCTACCTTTTTTCTTTTTGTTAATAGGCCCTCTACTTTTGTATATATAAACATTCATAACATTTTTATACATTATATATACTCTTTTATTTTTACCATATTTTGTGTTTTTTTACATAGTAATGCACAAAATTGCTATACATGACAACTTTACAATGAAATATATCATTCTTATGAAAATATACAAGGACATATTCTTTATTTGTACAACATCCCTTATGGTAAGGAGTTCCTGACCATCCATGTAACTAGAAAGCTTAAGTGCACTAGCATTCCTCAACATTCCATCATTGAGACACAGGACAAAGTCTCTTATACAAATTGGTGCAAGCTGACTAAGCATTATTTTTGATAACCCTTCCTAAGTAATTTATTTCTGCATACACAATTGCATCTAGCAGAATGTACATGGTCTCTTCAAATGAATGTCTCATTGATGGTCCAATGTCATTTCGATTAATGCTATGATAGGTGATTACCATTAAATGATCATGATAAGTTATGGTATCACACATTATGGTAAGATGTTTCTAATTTATTGGAGATTAGTTGACCTCTTCATCATGTGATAAGGTTTACTGCTTTAAAGATATGGTCCGTGTGGATGCTTCTGCTATGGTCCAAACATACTTAGCTTCTCAACTTGGTTTTTGTCTACTTATGAGTGTTTATATGGACTTGTCTTATTTTTTATGTGGACCTTAACATTAGCTCTAGCTATGTTAAGGTCCATGTAGACATCCTTATGTGTTTTGGATTCCTTTTCCTTATAGGCATAAGAATGAAATGACTTAGGGCCTATAAATACTTCCTTTTAATTACTATGCATGCCATTTTAATTATGCCTCTCTCTTTTAGTTAAGAGTTTTCATGAACCCTAGAATCAAAAGTGACTTGGACTTCACCCATCCTTGCCCCATTCTTTGCCATTAGATTTTTAAGGAAAGTGAGGATATACTATAATTTTTTGTGCTAGTGTGAACTACTAGGATCTTATTTTTCATATATTTATCTTTAAACATTAAAAAATTATCTCTACCCCTGAGGAATTTGTTCCCATCATGAATTTTGGCATTACTTTAGATGTTCCTCTAGCTATTTCATCTTTTAAAGATCATTACCCCCATAGATATTGTATTTGCTTTGGGGGTTTCTCCTTTAGTAGCTTAAAAGATAATCCCAATTGTGGGTTTAATTTCCTTACCAACAATTCTTGATTTTGCTAGTTAACTCCCCCTTAATTCTATGGAATAGGCAAAATGCATGCTGTTATGTATTCTCAATGACTTATTAGTGGTCACTTTAGAGGATAAGTCCTGTGATTTCAAAGCACTTCAATATTCTAATTAGAATATATTCTGGCCATAATCCTTTTAGCAATATTTTAGCTGAAACCATTCAAGGGTTGGATGCTTTAAAGAGAGGCGATATTAACTTTATAGCTAAAAGTCCTCTATTTTTATAGGTTTTCTTAGCGAGCATATGTGGGTTTTCCCTCTAACTTTTGTTGTTTCTTAACCATAACTTTTTCCTAGCATGGTCATGAGGGTTTTTGCACTAACGGGTTTGCAAACTTTTGCTTAGGTGGTCCTTTTTGGATTTTCCATCCTAACGGCCTTTTTTTAGATTTGGTTATAAGAGAAGTTGAAGTTGCTTATGCCTCATTCTGAGAAGCTCCGAATTAAGTATGCCCTAAATCATTATTATGAATGAAACCTCGAGAGAAAACTTAACCTATGTGAGTAGTGAATTGCATGGCTTAGTTGCTTTACTAAGATTTAATGGATGTGTCCTTAGTGGAAATTTACCAATTTCTCTTTGTCTTGTCATTTCAACTATATTCCCTTGATTGGGTTAAGGCATGTAACATTTTTCATCCCTTTTAGATTCAATGACACTTTGCTTGATACAATGAGTCCTTTCTGGACCTTTAGGATTTCAATATATATATGTGGCATGGCATTTCTTGCACTCCTTTCTTAACTTATGGAATTATCATATTGTGCTAAAAGATATGCCCAATCATGTAGCTAGTAAAACAAGTATAAATGATAATTACAATACTTAGATTTTAAATACATAAAGAGATAACATGGTACTGGTACTAAAGAGAAAGAGTGAAGATACAACTTATACATCTAGAAAGAAAACTTGTATCTAGACCTCCAAAGTTCAATTATTTGTATGATATTTCTCATTAAATGGATGTTTGCATGCCAATGATCATAACTAACCATTTTGTCCATTAATTGCATTTGAAACTAAACTACTTAGTCTTGGTAAATATATTAGTTGCCCCTTTGATAATACTACCATTACCAATTAGCCATGGCAAATTTTCTTGATTGGATATTTTCTCTCTAATCCCCTAACTTTTGCATAAAGTACCCATTTTTAGGTTTTCACCTCATCGGGGTGTTTAGACTTTTACCTAAGTTACCCCTTTTAGGGTTTTCAACTTAGTAGACTTTTTTTATTTTAGCATAAATATTTCTTCAACTTGTCCATGTTCATAGGTTTTGAGAACTCATTGCCTTCTAAATCTAAGATCTTGACACCTTCAAGCTTAAGCATCTTTTTCACCATGTATAGACCTTCCTAATTAGGCTTGAACTTCCCTCTAGAGTTTATTACTAAAGGTCTAGCCTACTTTAGGACAAGATCACCTTCTTGGATAGGGCTAGGTTTGACTTTCTTGTTATAAGCTATATCAATCTTATTTTGGTACAATTTTATATGATAAAGAGCCTTGATCTTCTTTTCATCAACCAAAAAAAAGTCATTTATATCTAGCCTTTGCCCATTTAGCTTCTAGCACCTTTGCTTTTAAGACAACCCTTAGCGAAGGAATTTCAATTTTAATTGGAAAAACTACTTCCATCCCATACACTAATGAGTAAGGTGTAGCATTTGTAAATGTCTTGACAATTATTCTGTAGCCTTAGAGTGCAAATGGTCACATTTCTACCCAATCCCTATAGGTAAACATCATTCTCTGCAAAATTTTTTGGACATTTTTATTAGTTGCTTTTAAAGCACTATTGGCTTAAAGCTTACAAGGAGAAGACTTATCGTGCTCAATTTTATACTTTTGTAGAAGCTATTTGGTCTCGCCTTGAAACTGCACTCCATTATCCAAGATAACCTGTTGTGGCAACCCATACCATAGATGGTGTTTCTTTTAGCAAATTCAGCCATATGCCTTGCCCCTAATTTATTGAAAGATTCAGCTTTTGCCCACTTCAAAAAGTAGTCAATTGTTATCACTATGTACTTGTGACCTTTTGCTGTAGATAGCCTTTGAAATGCCTATGCACCGAGGGTCCGGGAGTAGTGCCTAAGACCTAAAAAGGGCTCTCAATATGCTGAGTCACTAGCACAAATCCCGAGGTAAGGTACACTTCCCAATAAACTTTAAAGGCTTGAAAAAAGGTTAAAATGACCTCAATAAAAATTATAGTAGAACCAATAGATTAATTTAAGCTGTACGATTGCAAGTCATAGGCCTAGATTGAGTCAGGCTGGGAATGACCCAGGATGTGCTCGGATGGACTCAAAAATAGTGGACTCTGAATCTTAAAAAATTCACTGAGTCTAATAGAGAAATAATTTTTAAAATCGGAGGTCGTTTGCAAATTCTCGTAATTTTTTAGGTTGACACGCAAATTGATACAGTTTGAAAACTGGCCTATTCGTGGAATTTGGCCACAAAAATTTATGAGTATGAAATTGGGATTAAATAAGGAATTTTAAAATGAACGATATAAATTTTTGATGTTTGGAATTTTTGAGATTTCAGTAGTACTGCGATTTTCCAAAAATTTCACTAGCATAGTTCTCGAAGGAATTTGGCCATGAAATTTGTCATGCCTCTAATTGAATGTATATAAGGATTTTAGAAATAAACACAATAATTTTTAGAGGTCCGAACGGCCGTAGAAAAATTCTCAAAGTTTTGCCTCAAACTGAATTGCCGCGAAGCACTCAATTTTTAATTCGGGTACTTCTCGATGGAATTTCACTGTAAAATTTTACAACCATGAAATCAGGGTCAAATGATGATTTTAGGAACAAATGGTGTATTTTTTTGATAATCGCATGATTTTTTTTAAAATTCCTAAATTTGGCAGGCCCTGTTTTCAAGAACCCAAATTTTAGGGTGCTCGGGAACCTCGTAATATCAACTGATGCTCCCTTAATCTTATTCAACCATTGAGCCACATGGCCATAACTTTTGAAAGCCATTTGGCCACCAATTTCCATTAAAATTACTTTCTTTTATTTCTTTTCTTCTCTTTTCTCACCTCCTCCATCTTTAGTAATTGTTGGCCACATCTCTTTCTTCTTCATCCTCTGTTCTAGCATTTCAACTCTGTATTTCCATATAAATGTCTTCAAGGGGTAGTCCTCTAAATAGAGAATTTGGCTTTGAAGGGGATAGAGGACATCAATTTCCTAAAGAACTTGAAAATTGGTCAAGGAGTGATGAAGTTTCCATAGCACCTAAGAGCTAGAACTTTTAGAGTAAGTTAGTTATTTTATTTCTATTTTAGGGCCTTTGAAAGCTTCTTTTCCCCCTAAGCATATTCACAACCTTTATGGTGATTCAGTGTGTTTTGATAATGGTGGTTCATGTGAGGTGAATTGGTGAAGATAGTAAAGGACTATCAAGTGGAAAGGAATAGGGTAGTTAATGATGAAGTTAAAGATAGGAAAAAGCTGTTGGAATTTTAAAGGAAAGAAAGTAAGGTATGTGAATTTAATTAATTTAGAGTATGCCTTAATTTTTTCTTCTTTTTAGTTTCATGGTTACATGGTGAGAAGGGAAAATTTTCTAAATTTAGTGTAAGTTATTCTATCAACTGTGTGTGTGAATTTAATTCATTACCAAGATGTTTTATTTCTTTTTTTGAGTATTTGGTGAATTGATTTTATTGATGAGGGGGCTATTTCCACGTAAATTGGCTTAAAATTCCAGTAGCTAAAGTGATGTAGGAATTTAAGGGATTGGTGGGACATTGGTCATTAAAGTTATGAGAGTGGAGAGGGGCCGAATTGAAACTAAAAGTAAGTGTCATATATAATTTACTCATGTCTTGGGGTTGTATGTATGTAACCATACAATTGTATGGCATGAGAGTAGTAGTTGGTGCAGGGGAAAATATAGGTTGGTAGCATAAGAAAACATTGATAGGAGGTCAGTATAGGTACATAAGAAAACATTGGTAGGATGGCATGATAACTAGGGGACTGAAATAGAAGGAATGCACATATGAATATAAGTAGTGATAGCAAAATAAGAAAACCAAAAGTAGAGCATATAATTTTGGCATTGTAGGTGTACATTGCTTCAAGGATTGTTAATGTAATTATGGCTTAAATACTTAGCCAATAACATAGGACTTATGCTAAAAAATAGTGCATTGACTTAGAATAAAATGTGTGAAGGGTAGATTTAAGAACAAGTATGGGTACACATATATTTGGGAATAGTAGGTGAAGCATGGCATAGAGTAGATATATAAATATGTATTTATATATATACAAGTAAGAACAACCACCTAAGACATGTAGGGGGCATAAATAATAATAGTAGGTGGTTGCTTAGGATTAAAGGCATATAAACCACCTTTAACAAGACTAGGCAAAAAGGTTATTAAGGGGCCTAAAGTGTGCACTAAAGTGGAGGTAATACAAGGATCATGATAGAAGTTAAGTAAGGTATGGGAAAATTCATCTAGGTGGTAATCAACTAAGTCATGCATGGTTTCCATATCTCTTTGATTGATGCCAAAAAGTTCACATGTTTAATTAATGAAAATACACATAATGTATATTAATTTTAGAGCATAGGAACAATGTCATTAGAATAGTTTAATTATATATTGTGAGGGTTATACATAATCTACTTATGAGAACTATGAAGTTAAAGTGATAGAAATCATATTTCATTAAAGTAACTAAGTGGCTTAAGCATGGAAGTAAAATGATATAATATTTTAAGTATGAAATGTTGATAATATATAAGTGTAAAATTAATAAGCCGCATGTAAGGCATATATTTGATGAAGTATAGAAAAATAAAAATGCTTTGGCTTAAAATGCTTAATAAAATTTAGTTCAATATAGATGTTTAAATTAGCATGAAATGAACTTAAGGATTGTTTTAATGAAAAAAAAGCTTAAAGAAAGAACTTAAAAATTTGCTGATATTAGGACACAACATAAACTAAGATAAAGTTGAAATGACATCAAATATGACGTAAATGTATACTCAAAAATAAATTGAGCTAAAATATAGTTTGAATTTACTAGAGTTTAAAGGATCACATAACCTATGAAAATTCTAAAATGGCAAGAAAACTTAATTGAAAAGCTTAAAACTTTGTACCTTTACACGAATGGAATTTGAAAATTTTTTGACCATTCGAAAGTATAAATAAATTTGTCTTCAGGCTTATGACAATATGAAATTGATATATTTCAACCTATAAGGCCTAATTGTTAACATGGCATAAGGCATAACAAGATACCTTAAATGTAATGGCTATAGGCCTATGTACATGATAGGGATATTAACGGCTACAGGCCTATGATAGTGATAAATATTTGAGATATGACTTATAACTCTCCTAAGGAAAGGACTATTCCTGATTAAATCAAACATTGCTAATGAAGTCAATGCATAAGAAGTTGGGATATTAAATAAATAGCCTTGAACATATTTACAAATCAAATTTAAGTTAGGCTTATAATAATAGACTTAAAACTGTCCGGCAGGACCTCAATATAACCTATAACTATCCAGGTCAATTTTCAACTGTTAAAATAATTTTGTGTTTGACTGTTAACTAGTTCTAAATATTATTAAATGATGATTAGTAATAAAGTGAATAAGAAATTCAGATAGTTGGCCCGTAACTATCTAGATAAGAACTAACTATCAAATAAAATTCATAAGTGTCAATTTTCGGGTCAAGAATATTATAGAAAGATGATGAGTAAAAGAATGGACATGAAATGAGGTTAAATAGCCCATTGGTTAGACACCCACTAGATAGGTTAACTGGTTAACTTGGAGTTTTGTAGCTACTAGTTTGTTTGGTGGCTAGAGAGGTCTACGAACTGATCTTCATTATGTCACCTAGTTATTGAGGTTATTTATTAGTGGCTGGAGAGGTCCACTAACTGATCTCCATTATTGCACCTAATTATGCATAATTATTTATGGCTAGGTAAGCCCATGGGTTTATCTCCATTATGCCATATAGTGCTTGTGTCTAGGGAGGCTACGGTTGATCTCCATTATGGCACTCAGGTCGATACAGTGCCATAGGTCTAAAATAAGGACCACTGCACTAGTTATTCTCTCTAGGTCCAGTGTATTAAAGTGTAGTCTACTTAGTTG
>CANXYI011940835.1:0-13020 GCA_948208565.1 Hura crepitans
CTTTAACAATCTTCGTACAATCTGGAGGGTTAACTTTCTGTAGTTACCCTCAATCATAATCTAACACTTAATAAATCAATCCATCTTAAAAACATCTCTCTATAAGGAAATACAACTTAGTCAACCCACTATAAACCAAGCCCCTAAATCACTAGAAGCATCTTTGATATACCTTTCATAGTTATACATTGCCCTATAGGGCTATTGATTTCAATGCTTGTCTCCCTGGCTCAGGCTCTACTTGTTATTTAGAACTGGGGCAATACATACAAAATTTAACTAAAATAAGATTGAAATAATTAATAAATAAGATACCAGTCACATTTTTTGGTGCTACAGTCCCTTTTTCAGTCACACTATACACTACCTAGCTAAAGCACAAGCCTTGACTTTAGTATCTTGACTAACACTAGACTACTCTTGTGTAGTCTATTTCTAACCCCTACTTTGGGGTATAACAGTGGATATCTATGCCTGAGCACCCTCTATTTATCCCTAAGGACACTCTCTTTGTGGTGGCTTCTATTACCACATTAGAGTTATTCTTCTCACTTGCCTCCTCTACACTATTCCTAGTGCCTTTTCTAAAAACAACAACACATGATTAGCCTACTTTCAGTACCCTCTCTAGTACTAGGACCTAAACTGAAACTATATATGTAATTGACTCTCTTTCCTTATCTTACCAACCTAGTGCTACACTGGGCTATCCCATAATGCTCTACCTCTTTCTCTAAAAAAGGTCTCTTCTTATTAATACCATTTCCTTTTGTCATATGCAATTAACACTGACACTACCAACTCCCTCTTTCTAAGGTCTTACTGTCTATATCCTTAGTTCTACATTTTATTCTTATAAAGAATCTCTTATATTCTGTATATGTGTCATTGAAATTAATTTTCTTAACATGCTTTAAAAGTCTGATAAGACCCTTTCATGTAATACCTTTCACTGTAGTAGGACAGGGTTCTTCCTGCCTATTACCAGTCAGTCAATCCTAACTCTAGTTGCTAAGCAACATAATTGGGTTCAAATACTGATATAGGACCTACAATCTAAATAATATGGTTGTTAAATCAATTGATTCCATAGCCTTTCTTCGAGTATTTAGGCCAATTATATCTACACTATAGAATACTTTCCTTTTTTAGCCTTGGACAGCATAATAGTTTAGAGGAATTAACTCAACCCTTTCATATCCATGTATATTACCAAGGAAAATTGAACCTTTGTTCTGATATACCTAAATGTGATAGTCCCTACTAGATTCTTGAAGAAATCTAATAAGCGGCACACTTCCCACCAGGTTACTTATCTTAAAATTTTACCAATGGTCATTTATTTAACTTTACCAACTTTTATGTAAATTAGGCTATCTAACTCTAAAACCACTTCAGTTAGTTCCTATGGTCCATTTAGGTTGGAAACAAGCATACTTAGTTATTACAAATGAAAACTAATCTTACTCAAGTATTATCTAAAAATTTGGTAGCATAATGACTGCTCGAGTCTTATCCCAAAATTTAAATAGACTTGTAAACATTTCTATAGACCATACACAACACCTAGACCCATTTAGTCCCCTAATTTCATCCTATCAACATTATCTAGCACACAATCAACTCAGGCCTTAGGCTATCATTATACATACATATTAATTCACTATGGAATATGCATAGAAATATTAAGTTTACATCAATAAGTCATAATCAATTAATTACACATATTTTCCTATGCATTTACCACCCAAGTACATGGATATTTGAATATACAACAATTCACCCTAATGCCTTCACCTGTGTCCTCTAAACTACTATCAACACACTTTACGAGATAGGCCCTGCTGTTGTGTACCTATGCACCAAAATCGGTATGCTGAGTATACGAGATACTCAGTGGTGAATTTAAAGTAGTTTAATCATAGTGTAAGCTTATTTCTTACTTATGTTGTTAAAAATGTAATTTTTATTTCATTAAATAATTTAAATCTTCACTAGGGTGCCAAATTACTAAAATAGCCCTTAAGGTATTTGTCTAGTCTAGCAATAACATTTTTGGCTCAATTTAAATAAATTAAAGTAGGGACTGATACCTAATCCATGCTACTTTCGAAGAATTGCTTAATCTGTATTAAAAGTGGAAAATTACTAAAATACCTTTGTATTGTACTTTTATTACTTCTCTTGAAATTGTTATTCATATTTGCTTGACTTTATCTTTCTAAGGTGTTTATATGTCTTGAAATAGTCTTCTTGCCTTTTATGTATGTATATTTACTTAAATTAGTTATTTAGATTAATCTGTCACAGCCGTGCAAAATGACTAAAATGCCTTTTATCTGGCAACTTATCAAGTTGAGGAAACACTATTCCTTTATACTTAATCTCTTTGTTTATAATCAGTTTAATCCTTAATTTATTAAATTCTCTGACCTGACTAGAAAGATGACACTTTAAAACATTAGATCTAGAGGGATAATAACAAGTGTAGTGGTTCCCATTCTAAACCTATGCCATTGCACTGACATGTGTGCCATAATAGAGATTAGCCGTAGCCTCTCCAGACACAATAAAAATATCTATGTGACATAATAGAGATCAGCCTATGGGCCTCCTTAACCACAATAAAAATAACTAAGTGGCATAATAGGAGATTAGCCTGTGGGCCTACCTAACCACAAATAACTGTTAAGAACTAGGTGACATAATGGAGATCAGTCCGTAGACCTCTCCAGCCACCAATAAATATCTGAATGACTAGGTGACATAATGGAGATCAGTCTGTAGACCTCTCTAGCCACTGATAACTTATAGCTGCAAAACCCTAAGTTGACTGGTCAACCCATCCAGTGGATATCTAACCAATGGGCCAAGTAGCTCAATTTAACTTTATTTATTAGCCAAAATTAATCTTATATAATTCAAGTCCCAAAAATAGATAGATAAAAATGCTATCTTATACTTTAAAATTTTATTCAAACTGGTATAACCACTCTTTTGCTCTACCGGGTAAATTTTAGAAATAATTTTTAAGTCTGTTGTTGCCAAACTTTAAGGTATGTTATGTTATAATTTATTAGGTCATTTCCACTTTAAGACTTAATGCTTTCTGGTCTAGTTGTATTTTTGGTTCAGGTAAAGGTCCACTGGAAAGTTATAAGCCATTTCAACCACTTTTGGAAGTTAGTTTTCTAAGACTGTTCTAAGTCAAATTTCAATCCAGTTTTCACTATTCTTTTAAAATTTTACTAGACCCTAGGCCAAGTCCATGGCCAAAGTCTAGGCACAACTACCATAGAAACTGGGCCAATTCCATGGTCAAAATCTAAGCAATAAAGCCACTATCACTGGGCCAAATCCATAGCCAAAATGTAAATCACTTTTAGCCTCTTAAAGGCATAAGGTTTCATTTATTAGTTTATTTAAAGTGACCTTTTTGGTCATTGTCTTAAGCTTTAGGTACATTATTTGGTCCAAGATTTTCAAGACATGTCAAGGCATATTTTTATTGTAGTTTGTTATCTTAATATGTGGTGTTCATTTTTTAAAGTACTTGATTATTAGAGGCTAAATCACAACCAACTTTAGGCATATACTAACATCTTTATAAACTATTTCATAACCCATTTCACTAATGTATACTTCTGAGTACTAAAAAGAAGGTGTACTCAAATTACATAGCCTTTTCACTTAACATCAAAATCTAATCAAGAATTCATGCCATGCCATAACTATACTCATTTTCAAGCAAATTATCATAAGTCCCTAGCCACATCATACAAAACACTAAAAATAGCTCTCTAATGTTCAATGTAAGTGAACTTAATTTGTATTCTTTGAGGCAAACTAACATTATTCCATACAATTTACAAGCCATGAATTCAAAGATGAGCACAACATCTCAATTTAAGCTATTATAACCAAAAGGACAAAACAACATTTCAAGAACTACCCCTAAGGTAGCTCACGGCCATAAGCACAATTTCACCTTCCATTGTGAATTCCATTCCAAAACTTCAATAAAACACTCCCTAGCATGCCAACATGACTTAGATTCCTCCTAGGTGGCAAAACTCTCATTCAAACTACCTTAAACAACAAATTCCTGCAACTAATTTTGAGCAAATTATGTAACTACTCACAAATACCATTCATAAATCCACTAAAACTCATGGTACTTACATCAACAAAGAGAAATTCAAGCTAATGTACAATCATTCTAGCTATTCAAATCCCAAAATCACTAACCTAGGCGCCCTCACACATGAGAAAAGGCTATAAATTCACTTACATAAGCCTTTAAAGATGTTAATCCCATCCACACTTTTGCTACCTGCTCTATTCTAGCTTCCATGGTAGTTTTGTGCTTCCTCTGTGACCTATTATTTTCTATCCAATGGCTACCAATGCATCACACACACATACACACATGTCTTAGGTATAATTTGGCATTAAGAATCACTGGAAAAGTCATAGAAATGGGGTAGGTACATCTAAAAAGTTATCTCACATACACAATTCTAGGCTGTTTTGAGTCTACCCCCTTTTTTTGATTTTTTTCTCCCAAATGAAAATTTCTTTTGGCATGATTCTTTTTCCTAATAGTGCCTAACATCTAAGGGAAATTTTGGCCACTAGAATCACCATGTTTGGATGCCGGGGCAATATATTATGGCATGAATACCAAAGTTATGGCGTCGGGAATTCTAGTGGGAGGAAAAAATGGGCTTTTATTTCTTACTAGTGGAATTCCACTTATCAAGGCCCATTTGCCATTTCAAAAGTGGGCTATGACACTTGGTACTACTTTGGGCTCCATTTGGTAACCTCAACCTAGTCCCAATAATTCTTGAATCATTCCGATTTTTCAAAAAATTTTAAAAATTCATAGAAATTCACTTAGACCTTAAAAAATTACACCGTTTATTTTAAAATTCCTATTTTAATCCCCTCTACTTGCTTGTATATTTTTGTGGCTAAATTCCATCGATAATATAATTTTTAGATTTCTTTGATTTGCGTGCTAACCTAAAAAATTATGAGATTTTGCAAACAACCTCTGATTCTAAAAATTCTTTCATTGTTGGACTCATTATGATTTTTTAGCTTTAAGGTCCACTATTTTTGAGTCTATCCGAACAAGTCCTGAGTTAATCCTAACTAGAAAAATTTTTATTGCCTTGATGGGTAGCTTACAACCTGAAATGAATTGTTGGTTATACTAAATTTTTAAATTTTGCCTTTTTATCATTTTAAAGCCCTTCAAAGTTTCATGACCTGTGCCATTACCTCGATCCATGTGCAAGTGACGTAGCACCCGACTGTACTTCTCAAACCCTGTGGCACTATTTACGAAGCCTTAGGACACGGGTATTGCAACCTCTCCCTCTGGTTGTAATATAAAAGATATACCTAGAGAGTGTAAAGAAAATAAAGGTTGTAGACTTCTTGGGAGCTACAGAAGATGATGCAGCAAAAGTAAAATATTTGCTAGAGAGGACATTAAGGACACTAGAATAGCTGGAGTGTATAAAGAAAGAGAGTCTAAAGAGTACTACTTCTCTTCTATAGGTAGAGGCATTCCACTAGTGGGATACTATTAAGAAGAGAAAGATACCAGTAGAACTTACTTGGGAGTTCTTTTAGAAGGAGTTCAAAAACTAATATATACCATAATCATATAAAGATAAGAAGAGACAGGAGTTCTTTAAGCTGAAACATGGTAGGAGATCAGTGTCTGAGTACGAGAAGGACTTTACAAAACTTAGTAGATATGCAGAGGAATTTATTCCAATTGAGGAAGAAAAATGCTAGAGGTCTAAAAAAGGCCTAAATGTAGAATTGAGAATGCAAATATCCATTATAAAAATCAAAGATTTCTTATCTCTAGTATTAGTTGTATATGACGTGGATGAAATGGCATAAGAAAAGAGAGAGGTTTTCAAAAAAAAGAGATGATTCACTGTAGGACAATTTAGTTTAGCCCTAGGTGCCAGTAAAAGGCAGAGAGAAACTCAATCTCATCTAGGGTATCAGACATGTAGACCACCTCAATCATAGAGATCTGATAGGCATCAGTACCTAGACTTAGACCACCACAGCTAGCAATTAGTACTCCAATAACAGGGGCCAGAAACATACCCTCAACTTATGGCATGTTTAATAAAAGGGTCAGTGTAAATAGACCAAGATAGGGGGATAGTTTATCTGTGCATCTAAAGACCACTATAGAAGGGAGTGTGCCTAGAAACAGATCGAAGGTACCTATAACTAAGCATCAGTAACACCTTAAAGTAGGGTGCAAGGATAGACTAGAGATAATTATCCTAGTAGTAGTAGTCAAAGGATAAGATCAGAAGCCGGTGCACCAACTAGACAGTATGTAATCAGGGCTCATAAAGAAGTAGAATCTTTAGATGTCATTGCTAGTACTTTTATTCATTTGATGTTCCAATTTTGGCATTAATAAACCCAGGATCTACTCAATCTTATATATGCATTACACAAGCACATGATAAAGGACTAAAACTAGAATATGTGGGCTTCGATATTCAAGTTAGTAATCCTATTAGATAGAGTGTGACTATGAACAAAGTATATAGACATTGTTAATTGATGATTCATGAATAATTGTTTTCAATAGATTTGATTGAACTACCCTTTTATGAATTTGATGTTATCCTAGGAATATATTGGTTATCTAAACACCGGGCTATAGTTGATTGTAAACATAAGAAACTAACCCTCTAAACTATAGAGGGATAGGAAATAATAGTTGTGGCTGAGAAAAGCTTTTTGAATAATCTCATCTCAGCTATTACGATAAGAAAACTCATCCATAAGGATTGTAAAGCCTATCTAGCACATGTCATTGATAATAATACTTTTACTCCTAGCCTTGGTTAGATTCTAATAGTTCTTAAATTTTTTGATATGTTTCCTAATGAGTGTCTAGGATTGCCTCTATAGAGGGAGCTTGATTCGGCAAATGAGGTGTATCTTGGTATCTCTCCCATATCTATTACTCCATATAGAATGGAACTTATTGAGTTAAAGGAACTGAAGGTGCAGTTGTAAAACTTGTTAGATAAATTTTCATCAGACATAATACATCACCATAGAGAGCACCTGTGTTATTTATGAAGAAGAAAGATGGGTTGCTTGAGTTGTGTATTGATTATAGGGAGTTAAACAAAGTGACTATGGAAAATAAATACCTTTTGCCTAGAATTGATGATCTTTTTGATGAACTTTGAGGTGTCAATATCTTTTCCAAGATAGATTTGAGATCATGGTACCATCATATGAGGATTAAAAAGGTTGATATTTTTAAAACTACTTTCAGGACTAGATATGGACATTATGAGTTCCTAGTGATGCCATTTGGACTCACTAATAGCCTGATGGCTTTTATAGACCTAATGAATAGGGTATTTCAAACATACCTAGATCAGTTTGTGGTAGCATTCATTAATGATATTCTGGTGTACACTAAGAGAAAAGAAGAATATAAATAGCGCCTCAGACTTGTGTTGCTGACTTTGAGAGAGAAAAAGTTATAAGCCAAGTTTAGTAGGAGAAAATTTTAGCTTAACGAAGTGGGTTTCTTAGGCAATATAGTGTTAGCAGTAGGTATTAGGGTTAACACCAGTAAGTTTAAAGTAATGTTATAATGGGAACCTCTAAGGAATGTGACAGAAATACGGAGTTTCCTAGGATTGGCTAGGTATTATAGAAGGTTTGTTAAAGGGTTTCTAATAACTGCATCACTTATGACAAGTTAACAAGAAAGAATGTGAAATTTGAATGGGATGCAAAATGTCAAGAAAGTTTTGATAAGCTAAAGAAAATGCTGATAGAAGCTCCTATCCTAATTTAATCTGAATCGAGAAAGGTTTTTGCTATGTACAATGATGCCTCACTCAATGGATTGGGTTATGTGTTGATACAAGAAGGAAAAGTAGTGGCTTATGCTTCGAGATAACTAAATCTACATGAGAGGAACTACCCTACTTATGATATGGAATTAGCTACTATTGTTTTTGTATTGAAAATCTTGAGGCATTACCTATATGGTGAGAAATGCTCTATCTACACTGACACAAAAAGCTTGAAATATCTCCTTACCTATAGGGAGTTGAACCTGAGACAGTGAAGGCAGCTAGAATTGATAAAATATTATGATTGTCTGATAAATTATCATCCTAGAAAAGCTAATGTTGTTACAAATGCACTGAGTAGAAAGTTTATAATGACCTTAAGATCTATGAATATTAGACTAGGGTATATAGAGGAAGATGTAATCCTAGCAGAATTACCGATTAAACCTGACTTCGAACATCAACTAAAAGAGGCCCCGACACATGATGAATAGTTAGTACAGATTATGGATAAAGTCAAAGACAGGAAGGCAACAGGGTTTAACATGAGTGAAGATAGATACTTGTATTACAATGGCAAGTTATGTGTACCTAGTACAGATGACTCAAGGTTATAGATACTGAAGGAGGTACATAAGGCTCCTTATTCAATGTACCCCAGTAGTACAAAGATGTATTTGGACTTGAAACCTTATTACTATAGGCTAGGGATAAAGTGACAAGTAACAGAATATATGGATAGATGTCTACCATGTCAACAGGTAAAAATAGAGCATCAAGTTCCTTCTAGATTGCTGCATCCTATAGCAATACCATAATGGAAGTGAGAAAAGGTTAAAATGGATTTTGTAATGGGATTTCCTATGACCAGACACAAGTGTGATTTTGTGTTGGTGATTGTAGATAGACTAACCAAGACAACACTTTTTATCCTTATTAGAATGGATTATTCCTTAGATAAACTAGCAAAATTGTACATAGATTGGACGGTGATACTCTATAGTGTTCTATTGGCTATTATTTCTAATAAAGACCATAAGATTTGGAAGAAATTACATAAAGCTTTAGGTAGTAGATTGACCTATAATAAAGCTTTCCACCCTCAGATGGAGGACAGTGAGAAAGGGTGATACAAGTGTTGAAAGATATGCTACATAGTTGTGCTACTAGATTCAAAGGTATCTGGGACTGGATCTAGTTCTTAGCTAAATTGGCATACAATAACAGTTATCAAGCTAGTTTGGGCATAGCATTTTACAATGCACTGTATGGTAAAAGGTGTAGAACTCCTATATTCTAGAGTGAGGTTGATGAAAGCAATATTATGAGTATTGAACCGATTAGGGATGCAGAGGATAAAGTCAAGGTTATAAGAGAGAGATTAAAAGCTAGTACAAATGGATAGAAATCTTACACTAACTTGAAAAGTAAGGACATTGAGTATCAGGTGTTATGAAAAAGTTCTTCTAAAAGTGTCGCCATGGAAAAAGGTACTCAGGTTTGGTAAAAAGGGGAAATTGAGTCCTATATTTATTAGTCCTTATGAAATTATAGAAAAGGTAGGACCGTTGGCATATAGGCTAGCTTCACCACTTGAGTTACAATAGATCCATGATGAGATTGAAGTCCTGTTAGACCTGAGCTATGAAAAAGAACCAGTATAGATCTTGGCTACTAAAGTTAAGCAATTGAGAAATAAAGCTATACCACTAGTTAAAGTGTTGTGGAAACATCATAACATGGAAGAGGCTAGGTGGGAAGCCGAGGAGAAAATTATGGCTTAGTACACACATTTTTTTACATCAGGTAATTTTGAGGATGTAATTTCTTTAGAAGGGAAGAATTGTGATGCCCATAAGTCAAGGCTTTATGAACAATACCCTTAAGGCTCGAAAATGTGCTCATAGTGCTGGGTCACATTCATGAGGCTCGGGATAGGGGTGTACTGGACATGAAAATTTCACTAGCCATAAAATGATGAAAATGACTTAATTTTAAAATTTAATAGAATGAATAAATTATTTTAGACCAAAATCTAGTGGACCATAAGCTCAGATGGACTTGGGCCATGAATGACTCGGGACATGCCTGGAAAAATTAAAAATGTCATACCCTGAAAGTAATAAATTTCCTCGAGACCATTGGCAAAGGAATTTTAATCTTTCGAGGTCGTTTGGTAATTTTTTTAGAATTTCTCGATATTTTCCATTCTCAAGGAATTAAATAACTGACTTGTCGATGGCATTTTGTTGTGAAATTTTACGAGGCCGTAAATGGGATTAATTGAGGATTTTTAGAATAAACATAATGATTTTTGGAGGTCCAAGTGAATTTTTTAAATTTCTCAAAGTTTTAGTCAAAATCAAGAATTTTTGGGATGCTCAGGTGACATGTGTCATCACCTGAGCAATGCCATCCCTACTATAAATATGTTATTTGGCCACATGGAAGTCCACTTGGCCACACCACCTCACCTCTACTCATTTCCTCCATTTTCTCTTCTTCCTCACCTGACGCCTCCTCCACTAAAAATCCACCTTGTTTGCCATCTAATGCACCATTTCTCCTCTATTCTTCCACCAAAAAATAGCCTAGTTAGGAAAAAGACATTACTTCAAGCTTTTGGTCACCATAGCTAATCAAGGAATTTAAGAAAATTCATGGAAGCTTAAGTGTATATAAAAGGTGACTTGAAAATCCAATTAATTTGTAAGTGATTTCTTTTATTATTTATTTTATTTATAGAGGGAGTTTACTATTCTAAGACCACCTATATTTTTATTTCTAGGGGCATTTCACCATTCTAAGACTACCCATGTTTTTAGATTTGCAATTGAAGGTTTATAGGATTTTTCATGATTTTTCCAAGCTAGTTTATGGTGTATGTAGGCTTAGGAAATAATGATCTATAACAAGGCAAGTAAAGGTTCTTTGGTGTAGAAAAGTCTTTTAAGGTGACATAGGTATGTGAGTTTGATTGAATAAAAGCATGCCATGTTGTGTTTGATTGTGAATTTCTATGAATTTATGTACGAAAGTTGTGAATTAATTAGGTATAGTGTGGGAATTATGGATGCAAGCTTAATTTGATAGTGGTTGTGTATAATTTTGATAATTTGTATGTTAATTTAAGGAGAGATATACATGTATGGTGATGAACACAATTTGGTCGAGAGGTATGGCTTTAAGTTATGGCATTAAGTTGGTTGATATGTCATGTGTATATGGCGTATGTGATCTGAAATAGTATGGTTAGCAAGGAAATAGGTGTGCATGTGGTGAATTTAATGAATTAATGTATGTATGTGCATGTTACATAGTGTGGCCAAAGCATGTGTGTGTGTGTGTCATAGAATGACATGAATGATATGTTTTGTATACATGTGTGCATATGGTAAGATTATGGTATATAACATGTATGTGTGAGGAAATATGGAAAATGTATAAGTATGATTGTGGACAAGCTTTGGCCGAGAGGTATGTATGCCTTGGTGTGGTATGATAGGTATGGTATGTTATGATATGTGATGTGCATGAATGGCACGATATCATTAGCATGTGATATATGTCAAAGGATTAGCATGGAATATATGTAATCATGCATGGAAACATGGCATATGCTGTGATAAATTAATATAAGAAAAAGGGGTTAAGAAATGGTGTGAAAAATGGCTCAAAAATTGATTTGTAAGGCATGAGAAAAAGTGGCCTAAAATATGACTTATAATGCTATAGAGTGGGACATGAAATGTGGACACCTTGTATTCTTGATTTTGTTCGCAATGTGATGTCATTATGGTTACCTTATTAGATTAAATGGAATGAAAGGAATTTTTTCCTAGGATGGCATGTCAATGTTACTTGAATTAGCTTGGGAAAGTGCCAAGTAAATAGTGGGAAATGACCCGTAATAGTGCACTGGAAAAATAGAATTGACCAATAACTGTCCTGTAAAATGTACATATGAGAATGGCATTTACTTGGACATAGAATGGTCATATAATAGGCCTTGAATTATGAAATAACACTAAGCCTAAAAAGGACTTGTGAATGCCTATGTAAAAGACCTAAAACTACTTATTTAAAAATTGGACCTATAATTGTCTAGTAGGAAAACTGACTTATAATTGTGTAGCTAAAATTGGAATGTACAAATTAAATAATAACTGTCTATTAATGGGTTGTAAATATTTTAAAATGATGATAAGTAATAAAATAAACATAAATAAGAGATAGTTGGCTCCTTAGTTAGACACATACTGGATTGTTTGACCGATCAACTAGGGATTTACAGCTACTAGATATATTCTCTGTTTATCTAGCTATGTTAGTGTAGCGGTCAAGGCCCATAAGATGGGTCACTATAATATGTTATGACAATGATAATTGTCTATTTATTAGACCAGTCTAGTGGAGCGATCGGCATCTATAAGATAGGCCACTACACTATGTTATTGATATTGCTATTTGTTCATCAGACAAGGCCAGTGCAACGGTCGAGGTCCTTAGGATAAGCCATTAAACTAAGGCTAGTATAGAGCCTAAGATCCTAAATGCATAACCATTATGTAGTTTGAATTCCCCCTTAGTCTAGTGTTTGGAAGTGTAGTCTATCAAGTTAAGCCTATTTCATAAATTAAATATTTCACTTTATGATAGTTAACAATAACATTAGGATTAAAGATAGTGTAGTAGTGGCATAATTGTAATTAATTGAATCATGAGACTGGTTAATAAAATAATATTATTTTTACTACATGGATCAAATGTATTACATTCATGCATCCATAAAATGTTTAATTCATCTGTGTGTTGGCTTTAACATGTTTTTATTATTTCAAATTCACCATTGAGTTTTATACTCAGTGTATTAGAGTTTTGGTGCATGTGTAATAACAAGTTGTAGTCCAGCCTCAAATTTTTTGTAGTGTAGCAATAGAGACACTAAAAGGTATTATATATTGTATTTTTAATGGCTTAGCAGTAACTCATGTAAATGCTATAGGTTATGGGTCTAGCAAGCTTAGAAGCTACTAGTGCCTATGATTTTTTTTTTTTTAAGTTCAACATGTGATGTATATAAATAGGCTTATTGATCTAAATAGCTAAATTTCTATTTAAGTCAGATGTTTTTAGGCCT
>CANXYI011940839.1:0-10023 GCA_948208565.1 Hura crepitans
TTTCTTATAATATTTTAAAATCAAATATAGATTGTTATAATTTTTACTGCACAGTTGGAATTTAGCCCGGTCTGGTATGGCTAAAAACAAGTTATACTAGGTGAATTTTCAAAAAATATGTTTTAAAGGTTCAAGTGCCAAAAATTATGATATATTATGCTAAATTTAATTCCATAAGTATTTCACAAATCTAGGCCATTTATTATCTAGAGGATTTATAGATTCAGGTAATAGTCATTTAGGACAATTATAGGTTATTGCGGCCAAGTTTCTATTTAGCTTTCTAGTTTTATTTCACCTCCTTTTTCAATGTTGTTTTCACTACTTATTTCATGCATTTATAGATCTAAAGCCAGTCACAACTTAGGCTATAATCAAGGCCAAAAATTAGGTATTCATACCATTCAAAAAAAATTTCAGTATACTAGCCATTATCAGTACAAATTTCAAGCACATTGTGTAAGTACATACCATAGCCCTTAAAGGCAAAACTAAACCACTTTCACACATCATTTCTAGCCAAACTTAAGGACATTATTCACGTCAATTCTTGCTTATATTACATAAATTACATATATATTATTCATATCATTCATGCACATAAAGCTTGAACACATGTCATTATTGTGATGCCCCCACCATAGCCTCCACACCTCTCGGCCACTAGGTGTTTCATAGCTAATTATATAGACTTTGAAATCACTTATTATACATAAATCCTGACATTACCATGCCAACATTCATATATACATATATACAATATATCATGCATGCCATGCCACTATCCATCTCTTACTTATCTCGGTTATAGTTAAATCACCACATATTCATGCATATATATATCTCTTTTTACATATCACAACACTAATTCATGCATCATGCACTATATAGGACCATTAAAACAAACCATACACATAAACAAAGTTGACATAACTCTCAACTACCTATACCAACCATGTTAACATGCATCCTTGCATTAAATTACAAGAATTTTCATTACATACTAACTCCAAAATCATAAATTTATGCCTTAGGCATCCTATTCACACAATAAGCATTATTAACATAGCCCAAGCACTATGAATACCTCTCGACTACCACATGTTTAGCATCCATATTGCCTCTTTTCATCAAGTAACCATACAATTACATATCAATTAGCTAAATACCATTATAACTCAGAAACATCTACCATTATATGCTAGTTTACAAGCTCAATATATTCTTAAACTTGAAAGGAGGCCACTAAAATTTTAAGGGCATAAAGTGAATGGCTGAATTCACTTACCCCTTACTTTAAAGATGAAGAATCCACCCTTTAAGTCTCTTAAAGCCCACTGCTAAGCTACAATGATACACTTTCCTCCCCTCCTTCAAGCTTCCTTTTGTTTCAAAACATCTCAAAAGCCATAAAAATCTATCCCCCTAGATGTTCACTCTCTCACATAACCAATTCTAGCAAGAAAAACCAAGTTAAAACTTATACAACCACAAAGAAGCTTACCTTGGCTGCTTGTTAAACATCTTCTATCCAATAATCTTTGGGGATTTTTAATTCCTTCTTCAAAGCTTCTTTTGTTGTACTTCTTTTTCCTCTAAGTCCTTAACACACAAAAATAATTTTTCTTAAGCAGAAACATTGGAATTGAGATAAAGAAGGTAATAAAAATGGTGGTGTAAGGTGGGATTAGCATTGATTTCTACTGCAGGCAAAAGGAAAATGTTTCTCTTCCTTGTGAGTTAATTTTTCCACTTCTCCACTATCCTTGCCACTTGTTAAAGGCTTTAGGGTAGCTGTTAAGTGTGTGGGTGGGTCCGCAGCCACCCAAACAATCCCTACATGACTTGATTTTTTGGCTAACTTTGAAAATTCACCATAATTCACACAGACTTCAAAAAATTACATCATTTGTTTTAAAATTCATATTTTAATCCTTTTTAAATGGTCATAAGTTTTTCCAACATTCAATCAATAGTGTAGCTTTTAATCTGCCTCGATTTGTGTGCCAACCTAAAAAATTACAAGAATTTACAAGCGACCTCAGAATTCAAAAATTCTTTCACCAATGAACTTAGTGGAAGATTTTCTAGTTCGTTCGAGCGCATCTTGTGTCAGTCTTGTCCCATAAAATTTTTATTGCCCTGAGGGGTAGTTTATAGTCTGAAATGAATTATTGATTTTGTTAAATTCTTAAATTTTGCCTTTTTCATCAAATTAAGGCCCCCTCTAAGTTTCATGACCAGTGTCACTACCTCAATTTACGTGTAAGTGACCCCACATAGTGTTCACACTTCTTAGACCCAATGGCAATGCTCATAAAGCCTTAGAGTATGGGTGTTACAAAAAATGCATAGATCAACCAAAAATACACAATATCACGTATCATGCATATCAATCTTAATCATGATTTCCATTGATTTTAAATCATTAGTGAACCTAGCTTTGATACTAAAGTCTATTTTTATCCATTATAAACAATGGAAAAATTAAAATTTTAAGAGAATCCAGCAATGATAAAGGAACTTGATAATTTAAATTTTATCCTAAACACTAAATTTAATAGTGTTTCATGATTTACTAAGAAAGATGACAATAGATTCCTTTAATGAGCTTTTTTCACCAGATTGTTGTAAACCACAATAATCCTCTTTAAGGAACACCTCCAAGGTAATCCACATAAGATGTCTTGATAAGAGAGCAACTTGTAATTCTAGGTGCTATTAGGGATTACTAGTGCATGAAGGAAGAAGAAGAAAACACGTGTATTTTTTATTGTTTTATACAACAATTTTATATTAGAATGTATCTTTGTAGTGTGTACTAAAATAAGGTTTATTTATACCTCAAATAAATCCTATTTAGGTTAGATTTTAACTCTTAAAATGTGCCTTTAGTTGAACCATAATGGACCTATCAATTGGGCTTTTTTTGTCCTATGTGCATAAGCCTTTTAATGGGCATATATGCAATTTGCTTTGGGCCCCATTTCATTAATCCCATGTGGCACTCCTAGGCCTTATTTTGGATTAACAATTACTCTAGTTTAAGGCCTTTTAAACATTTTAGAAGCCCAAAAAAATTAGGTGTAAGAAAAATTAAATATTGGACTTAATAAGGCCTAAGTCTAGAAAACTCTAGTTTTCTATAAACCCCTAATTTTTTGGACTTTTCATTTGCAAGTGGACCCTAAGCCCATTTGCTCATTTCTTCTTCTTAATATAGCTTCTAATAATATCTCATATCATTAAAACATTCAATCTTATTGAATCTTTCTCAAACTATTTTTAAGCGTGTAACCCTATACGTTTTTAGAGTAGTTTGGCTATATATAGTGAATTATAGTCTTAGTCTAACTGGGACTCTATATATTCAATCTTATTAAATCAATATCAATTTAGTAATTGATATATCACTTGTATAAAAGTTAAGAGAGACTTATAGCCATACATCTTGATGACACAAGTGTTAGAAAGTCAAGTAGTTCGACTTAACCCTTCCATGTAAAGTTACGGTGTAGTAAACTCCTTTCACCATCTTTTACCTCATCCAATTTTGAGTATAGACTTTTGTCAACTCATAGCTTAACTAAATTTGTGCAATTATACCCTGAACATATTGTTTTGATAATTTCAACTTTATTCCTAAAATGCCCTTAAGGAAAACCATTCACACATGGTAATTTGCTCTGGCCAGAGGTTTCTAAATATAGGTTACTTATTAGAACTATAAGATAAATTTCGTATTAAAATATTGGGTGTTGAATTCTTTGTTAATTACTACCTTATCTTTAAATATTTTATGCCATACCCTAGCATCTCACTATGTACGCTTCTTTTTTGAAGTAAAAGCTTTAGAGTGAAAGTATGTCACTCCATATTTAAGATAGTTAGTGATTTTAAGTTTAAGAATACTTGCACAATTGATATGATAAGATACTTTCACTAACATAAATTAAGTATCCTTGTGAAGATCTCATGGTGGGTCTCTGATGTACTTACTTACCAAGTAAGCATTGACATGTTAACTCTAATCATCTCTATGCTTATAGCTTGTGAGAACTGTTGCTTAATCTAATCAAGAAGCATGACATATGTTGATCTTTCTGCATTATCGATGTCCCATCTAGTTAATACTATGATTATAGATATTTAGTTATACCATATTTGCATGAAATAAGAATCTCACTTCATAAACACTTTCATGATTTCCTATGCATTATGATTATATACTAGGGACTTTATAACATGGTTTAAGATATTACGAATAGTTATATGTAATATGTAAAAGTACCATGATATAAAGAGAAATGCCTTAATGACATGATTTTGTAAGGTTTAAATACATGAATACTACCTTATTGTATGGGCTCTAGGGCATACTTCTAACAAATGATTGGCTGGCAATTTTAAGCTTTAGGACATCATTTTCCCTTACAGCTTATATTGTTACTATCTTACCATTGTGAGGGATCTTAATCATCTGATGTAGTATTGATAGGGCCCTTTCTAGTTTATAAAACCACAATCTTCCAAAAGTACAATGAGAAGTTAGTTAGGATGTCAAGCACTATGAACACCATAACATCAACAACTAGCCCTATTTTGACCTTTACCTTGAAAGTGCCATAAGCTTGGTGCTTAGTGTTGTTGTAGGCCATAATGGTGAGTTTAGATTGGGATATCATCAACTCTTCAATCCATATGTATGTACTACTTTGAGTGGGCACATATTGACTTATAAATAATCATTAACCATTACACATGATGTGCACTTGGCTTCTACTTTAGCCTTCATGCACATAGCACAATTGTGATAATGTATTTCAAGTGGAAGGTTTGCATCTGAGAAGCTAACCACTTCTTTTTCATCCTCTTTCACTATGCCCAATAGTTGAGATGGAGATATAATAGGTAATAGTATTACAACAGACAAAGCTTCAATCACTTTTTGTCAATACAATAGGGATTACTACAATAGATGCTAATGTCTATATGGGAGTTTCCTTTAACTACTTCATCAAACATCTTCTTTTTTCTCTATATTTGGGGGAATTAGATCTTTTTCAACTTCTAGCACAACGTGAATGCTTTAGTTACTACATTAAATATTTCTTCCTCAATCAGCTTCTATTTGTTCTCTAAATCAACCTATAAGTCTTGAACCTTTTTCTCTTGCTCGCATTCATGATTAGTAGCCTATATATTAGACACATAAATGCAATCCAATTTTATCTCTACTTTTTTTCTATGCACTAAAAAATAGGCATTCTAGTATATGACTTATAGCACATACCACTCTAGCAATCTCAAATTAAAAAAGTCTATAGTGGAGGTGCCTTAGAGTAAGCACCCTACCCTTTCTATCTCTTTTTTAGATTAGGAATTTATTTAAATTAATTAGATCTTAAATTTTATCCCTTATAGTACAACTATTACTTGTATCATGACTAGTATGTTGATAACAAGTCTAATATGTGGTTATGCTATCCTTAATTTTGAGTAGACCTAGGTTGAAAAGGTTGATGCTCTCCCTCTTTTTGAAATCATTTTATGCTCTTGAATAACAATTTGTCTAAATTAGAATAGTATATTGAAGTGGTAGATACTTCAGTGGTTTTATTGCTCTAACTGTAGCTAGTTTCTCTTATACTTCTATTATTTAGCCCTTTTTGGCGCCCGAAGTTTTTCTTCCATTAAACATACTCCTCTTCCAGATCGATGGCAATATCCTTGATTGATTGCCAATCCTTAAGCTATTTAGCCTTTAAACCCTCCTTCAAATAAGGAATAGCATTTCTAATTAAAATGCATATTTGATTCGATGTTTTTGGCTTTCTTCTCATTTCTAGCATTCTAGACAATTATCATGTCAAATACTCTATAAAGGTCTCATTAGGCTTCTATTTAAGTAATTTGAGGTCATTCACGGTAACCTCCATATGGGTGCTCTAATCATAATGTCTAATAAAAGCCTTAGTCACTTTTTCTCAGTCTTTCATAACCTTTTTCTTTAGCCTATAATACCAATCTTTGGCTCTCCCTTATATGGTAAGGTTGAAGTAAGCTACCTTTTCTTCTATGCTGAGCTTTGCACCCCATATGACTGTTGCATACGACTTGATGTGGCCATTTACATATGTAGTCCCATCAAACTTGGGTAGTTCTAGCATCTTCAACTTGGAGGGTAATAGTTCCTTAAATTACTGGGTGACTTTATTTAGGTCTATTCCCTTACCTAAAGTGATGAGCCAGGCCATTACTTTTATTTATTCCTCTAACTTTTCTTTGTAGTGTTTTTTGAAGAATCCCCTTTTTCTCTCATTCATCTTTAAAGTCCTTTAGGAAATTATATTCTAGATTAAAGTACTAAGCCTTTTTAGGCTTTTCACAAGAACTTTTGACCTTTTTTTATGGTACGAATTCCCCCTCAATAATAGCTCCTATTTTACAATTAGGCATGGGCAACGGTGTAACGCTTGTGTATTAAGGCTTCGTAAACAATGCCACCATGTCCGAGAAATGTGCCTAGGGTACTAGGTTACTTGCACAAGAAATTAGGTAGCAGCACTATTCATGAAATTTTAAGGGGCTTTAAATTGATGAAAAATGTAATATTTAAAAATTTAGCATAACCAATAATTTATTTCTGGCTATAAACTATTGATTTGTGGGGTTAAAGAGAGTTGAGGTGGGAATAACCTAGGATGTGCTTAAATAGACTAAGAAATATCATACCCCAAACCTTAAAATTTCCACTAAGTCTATTGGTGAAAGAATTTTTGAATTTCGAGGTTATTTGCAAATTCTCATAATTTTTTATATTAACACGTAGATTAAGGTAGTTTGAAAATTGCCCTATGAATAGAATTTGGCTACAATAATTATGAGTATGTAGAGGGGATTAAATAAGGAATTATAAAACAAACTGCATAATTTTTTGAGGTCCTTAAGATTTTTAATAATTTCTTTAAGTTTCTATCAAAATTGAGCAATTTTGAGATGGTTTAGGAGGTCGGGAGACCCACTTGTGCCAAGCCAGTTGGCCTAAAGGCCTTTACACATTTCAAGCATGTCTTGCCAAGTGGCAAATTCCACTCACACCTTAAGAATTTTTCTTTTCTTTTTATTGTTGGAACTGAGGCCACACAGGGAAAGAAACACAATTTTCACCATCTTTTTTAGCTTGTTTCAGAAAATTAATTCAACTAAATATGATCCTTTTGTGTTAGGGTAATTATGGGAGAAGAATCAAGGTAAAAGGAGTTGTCATTATTTAATTCAAATTCATCAAATATCTAAGGGTTAAATAGCAATTCCAGCCTAGGTAGTAAGTTTTCAAGTGAGTGTCCATGCCATTTTCTTGGGTTTTCTTGGAAAATTTTAGGTTTAAATGAATATTTATGAATGCTTAAGTCCTTATATAGTGTATATGTGTGATTCTTAAGGGAATTGGAATGTCAATTGGCTTGGAAAGGGGATAGAATTTAGGGACCATAGAGGCTTACTTCCGTGTACTCTTAGAAGCTTGAAGTGTTTATTCCTTTAGGAAGGTATTTGAACTCAAAAAATCTAAGTCATGCCCTTAATTTTTCCATGGCTTATGTGTAAGGGTAGGTGTTTTTAGTATGGTCAAATTGGTGGTAACTAGTAGTATGATTGGTTTATATGTTGAATGAATGGTCGTTAGTGATTTTTGAGTGTATTTGTATATTTTAATGAAGAAGAACATTGAACATTTAAAGAACCTTGTTTGGTCAAGAACTTGATCACATGTTTGTAAAGCTATATTACATCATTAATTGGCTAGAAGTAGTGTTTCAAGCTTATACTGCATGTATATATGTTTGTGTGTACAGTTGTCTAGTTAGGTATGTTAGTAAGTAATGTATAGTAGTGATCAATCTTATTTAGCATGTACATTAGGCCTATATTATATGAAATGATGATTTGTCATGTGATAAGATTGATTAATGTATGAAGCCATGGAAACCTAGTTATGGTTGAGACATACATTAGGCCTATGCTGCCTTAAATGGCATGAATATGCAAAGGTATATGCATAAATGTATTTAGGCTATGGATAAATGATTGAATGTTTGATGGATGTTTGATGGATATTATGAAAGTGCATGACTAAGGCCAATGGATAGTTATACCTAAGAGCAATAGTAATGATAAAGCTATGTAAACTTTAGTAAATTGTGTGAAATGAGCATATGTCCCAAAATCTAGGATAATTGACATGAACTAGCTTAGATTGCTTAGCTTAATTTACGAATTTGCATGGTACAAATGAATGTATAAAATCAACTTGGATAAGTGTGAAAATACTTGAAACATAGACTTAGAAAAAGGTCTAGGATGTGACCTTTACTTGAATATGGAATGTGAATTTGAAATGTACCTAAAGTGTGCCTATAAGGGTTATGATATTTTGACTATATGGCAATGCTTGAAAGTTTATGATTTAGCCATATGAGTGGCCTAACAGATGCTTGGCTTTAGGCCTATGAATATGTATTTATTGGTGAAAATTGTATTGAAAAAGGATATAAAATAGACCTAAAAATAATTGTCACAAACTAAGGAAATAACCTATAACTGTCTAAAATTGACCATTACATGAACCAAAAATGAACTTTGATAGTAAATGGTAAATAAATAAGGAATTAATGTAGACTAAAATCCCTGTTATTATGACTTAAACTTTGGTCATCATAGAACTTAAAAATACACTTAGAAATTGAATTGGTGCTATCTAATTATGGTTATACTAGACCAAACTAAAATTAAACTAATCAATAAAAATCATATCTATCTATTTTTCACTCAAGAATATTATAAGAGATTAATGAGTGAAGAAATAAACATAAATCGAGGTTAATGGCCCATTAGTTGGACAACCACTAGATGGATTCACTGGTTAACTTAGGGATTTAGCAACTGCTACACTATTTGATTTTCAAGTAGGCCGGTACAATGGTCGAGGTCAATTTTGGGGCCATTGTACTAGTTCATTGGGTAGACTAGTATGCTAGGCAGATCAGTTGGTGCTATTTATTACATTATGCTGATACAGTGATGTAGGTCCCAAAGGGCCACTACATTAGTTTATTTGACAGACTAGTCTACTGGGCAAACTAGATTGTCAAATTAATTTGTATATGTGATTTCGGAGGTTTATAGACTGATCCCTATGATGTTTATTAGGCTGGTGTAGTTGTTAAGGTCTAGAATATAGGTCACTGCACTATTTTAGTTTGCTGTATGTCTAATGTATAAAAGTGTCATCTATCTAGTCGAGCTTATTAATTTAATAAGATAAGCGACATACAAATTAATCACAATGGTATAGACAATAAAGTACATAAATTGGGATAATTACCTCAATGGTTAACCAGAATGCATGACTAGGGGCATTTTGGTAATTTTGACATAAATGTCATTTATTAACTTTGTTTACCTAATTTAATGAATATTATCATTGATAATGAAAAATATTAAGAAGAAATATAATTTTTAGTAATTATCTAAAGGAATAACTGTTAAATGTGAAAAAGGGTATTTTGGTCTTTTTGATATATATATTTAATTATTGGCATAATAACAAAAATAAATTGACATTATTACTATATATATGCATGGTAACAATTGTGACATGATTTAAATGCTTGAGTTCACCACTACGTATATTATATACTCAGCGTAACTATTTCAGTGCACAGGTAATCAGAGTCAGCAAATAGGCTCATAGTGCATGCAATTGAGTTCAGAAGGCAAGGTTAAAAGATTATAATGTAGATAGTGTATAGTTTTGCCCTTATATACATAGGCTAGGAATAGGTATCATGGAAAAAGGTCATGTAATGTGTGTGTGTGTGTGTGTGTGTGTGTGTGTGTGTATATGTATATATATATATATATATATATATATATATATATATATATATATATATATAGAGAGAGAGAGAGAGAGAGAGAGAGAGAGAGAGTATAAAATTTTATTTTTAAATATAAGAAATA
>CANXYI011940886.1:0-11351 GCA_948208565.1 Hura crepitans
AAAAATCAAATTAGGCTTAGAGTCCAATTGAATATATCTCTCCTAAGATTAGGGTTAGATGTATTGGGCCTGATAGACCTAGTTAAATGGTTTATTTTAATCTAATTTTAGGCCAACCTTCTAAGAGTTAAAAGGCTCACAAGTTTGGTCTAGAGTAGATTCAAATTGAAACCAGGTTAGGCCTTAATGGACTGTCTTAAAATAGCCTTGAAATTTGCATAGAGGCATAATAAATAGGCTCTACATATAAAAGAAAAAAGTGGCCATTTTATGGATGCTCTCATAGGCTATTTTAATCAGATTTTCATATGATACCTATCTAACCTAGGGGAACAATTTAAGTATAAATAGGCTTAAAATAATTAGCCATTAGTAGGGGTACGCATTCAGTCGATTCGATCTAAAAACCAAACAAATCAAAGAGATCGAACTCTTTATAAAAAATAATCAAATTGACCGAACTATATATAAAATACTGAACTGATTGAATTTTTTATCAAACTGATCAAACTAATGAAACTTTTAATATATTTCATTTTTTTTGTATAAAAAGTCAAAATGATGTCATTTTAGTGTAAAATTATGCAATTTTAAATGTCTAAAATGACATCATTTTGATAGTTCGGTCGGTTCAGTTTATTCCATTTTCACTATCAAAAACTGAAATCAAATCGAAAAACTAAAATTTTTTTAAGAAACTGAATTGAACAAACTAAAAACCAAATAGACCAAAATAACCATTGGTTCTATTTAGTTTTCAATCTCAGTTCAGTTTTGCTCACCCCTAGCCACTAGTGAGCCTCCGAAAACCCTTTCTACACATAAAAGAGTTTTATCACAAAGGTTGATTTTTCTTTCTTCTTACCAAATTCAAAACACTTACTAGCTTATAGAATGTTGGGTTTTCTTTTCATCTTAATTCTTGTGTGGATACCTTAGTGATATTCTCGAGAGTATCACTATAATTTGTAATAACCTAGTGAGGTGAAAGAAGAAAAAAGGCCTCTACACAAATAACAAAAAAAGTTTTGAACTTAATTTCCTATTACTTATGGTCATTTTTAAAATCTTTAATAAAAGTATCATTATTTGGTTTTTAAAATTTTAATTTTTCACTATACATGGATCATGAAGACCAACATTAGGGAGAAGGTACATGTTTCTTACTATCGATTCTATTCAGTTGTCCGTGGTCTATGCAAAGTCTCATAGTTTTGTCTTTCTTTTCCTCAAAGCGCTTGTGGTGAAATACTTGGATATTATAAACTATCATCTTAAACTTTTATATTTGTATATTCCGACTCTTTAATTATGCAAGCATCATCTTACATAGTGTTATATACATTAGCACATTTCTAGGTAGTATATCAATAGTGTATTGTTCTTCCTTTTTCAAAACTATTGATATGTCCTCGTTTTGGTTTTGTCTTTCTAGTGCCTCTCATAGGGCTACGAAAGCCCAACATCTTTTCTTTATCCTTTGCTTCACTAGCCCCACTATAACCACTTTATCACCATTACTAGCCTTAAGAGAAACTTTCTTAAGTCTTTAAATATATTTCATTCTAACTTCATGTCAATTCATTAATGAAGTAGCTTGAGCAAGTCGCATAAGAACTCATACATCTTAGTTTCCCAAAAGGTTAATCTCTATGAATCTATCTCACTATCAGATCATATCTCAAAAGGTAGTTCACTAGTATGGTATATTCTAGTTTCTTTTCATTATAAATCCCATTTGCATGACAAATATGTGCAAATATATGAGTAGGTTGAACTAAAATCTATCAAAGCACACACACAAATAAGCACAAGAAAAGAGATAACATACCTAAAACTGATAGAGAGCAATATTGCCAAAGTGGATCGCAACTCATGTGAATGCAATTCTTATAACAATACATGTCTTACACTTTAATGTAATCACATACATAATATACACAACATTCATAAGTAAGAACTGCCCTAAACATGGCTTTGATACCTTAAGATTTTATGCCCCTCCTACTAACATCTAAGGAAACTAAATGTAGAAGTGTCATATTATGTTTCATAAGTACCAAATACATAATATACTCATACATGCACTTGTACTTGCTACTATCATTCAATCAAATGCACTAACAAGGATAGCTTTATCTCACAAACTCTAAAATTGATCAAACTAGTCAATTATGCTTACATTATGACAACAATAAGCCATGAGATGCTAAAAATAAAGGATAGGGCTTCTAAAACCCATCCTAAACTAAAAATAATTATTTGATGGTAAACCAAACTATAGTTTTAAACTTTACATACCCAAGATGGAAACTTAACTAAAAAATAAGAAAATAATAAACCAATGGATAATAAATATGAATACATACTCATGCTTTAAGCAAATTATGCTCTTTTCACTAGCTGTAAATCCCTCTTGCAATTTGCCTCCTCTATCAATGCTAAATCAAACCTTTACATGGAAATAACCAATGCGATAAGCAAAACTTTCTTAGTGTTACATAAACTATCTATGATTACCATTAAACAACACATATATCAATGACAATTGCATGTATACATATAGATAGTTAGGCATAATTACTAATGTATGCTCTTACCTTACTTACCTTATAAGAGTCTGTTACTATATAAGAACATAACACTATACGTGTGCACAACATTTAAGCAAAGTGTGACCAAGTCATATAATTCATGTGAGGTATATTTCACAATCTCATGCCAATAATGTATCAAGTTCCTTTATCAATGTGACACCCCTTATGGAATCTTATCACCGGACCCGAATAAGGAGCGATACATAAAGCATCATCTGAGCTTACTTCTTTAAATTCTATTAAAATCAAAACCTTGCTAAAATTATTTAGTTGTCTATTCAACCTTGATAATCTTGCCTAAATAAAATTTTGCTTTTTAGTTTTAAAATATTTTGGGAATCCTCGTGTCGAAAACCCAACAATATAAAGGTTGCACCTAGACACTATTGCAAAATGAATAATAAGCCTATAAGTTTAAAATAACACTTCTATAATTCTCACATACATCACAACCATAAATTAGTCCTTCTAACCATCCTAAATTATTATCAACACAAACTCAACCACATACAATAAGAAGAGATATCAAACAAGCATTAAAAAATTTAAACTTATTTTAAAGGTTATTGTAACACCAGTAAGCCGAGGCTCTGTGAACAATATCACTAAGGCTGAAAAGTGTTCCTGGAGTGCCGGATCACCTTCACAAGGCTCGAGGTAGGGTACTAGTCATGAAACATTAAGCGGCCATAAAATGATGAAATTGACATAATTTAAAGATTTAGCAGAACCAATAAATTATTTTAAGCTTTAATCTAGTGTGCTATAGGCTCAGATAGAGTAAGGTCAAGAATGACTCAGGATATGCCTAAACAAACCTAAAAATGCAAAACCTTGAAGGTCAAAAATTTCCTTGAGTCCATTAGTGAAAGAATTTTTGAATTTCATGGCCGTTTGCAAATTTTCTTAATTTTAAGGTTTTGCACATGAATCGAGATAGTTAGTTAACTATCCTGTCAGTGGTATTTGGCATTGAAATTTTACAAGCCTCTAAATGGGACTAATTAAGGATTTTTAAAATAAGCATGATAATTTTTAGAGGTTTGAGTATTTTTAAAAATTCCCTAAAATTTCTGTCGAAATCGAGCAATTTCGGGATGCTTAGGTGGCATGTGGCCCCACCCATGCCACCTCACCCATTATATAAGCTCTAAGTTGACACCTAAGTGTCCACATGGCATAATCCACCCACACCCATTCACTTTCTTCTCCTTTCTCCTTCAACATCTCGACACCATTCTTTCTCTCTCTCTCTACCATTTTTTGCTCCTTTTTGTAAGCTTTTTTCTTGCCAATTGCCACTAAAAATCCTTTAATTATGTTGTGAATTGAATTATGAAGGATTTGGAAGCCATAGGATTGCCTAAAGCTTAATAAAATTTAAGGTGTAACAGGTGTACATTAAAGGGCGTTAAAAGGACAACTTCTTATGTGTAAGTAATTCAATGCTTTTTAATTTATTTCCTAGAGGATTTGGTGATTTTAAGAATTCCTATATCCTTGGAATTTGATTTAGTGAATTGTGTGATTTTTTTAAGGATTTTTGAATGAGAATGGCGCGAATGGAAGAAAAGGGATATTGAGATGTGCTTTGGTCTCTTTCAAGCTTGAAGTGAAGAATTCATCTCCTTTGGTAGCAAGGTAAGTGAATTTAAGGCATTAAAAGCATGTATGTAGAAACTTATATGAAATAGGTGTGAGAACTTGTATGGAAATGATGCACTTTAAGGTCAAAGTGTATGTAATGGTGAATTAGGCATGTGTTTATGCTAATTGTATGAATGATTAGAATGGTGATTTGATGAAAAGAGTGAATGGAAGGGTGAGTTCCCCCTTTGGTCGAGAGGTATATATGTGGTGTGATGTGTATATAGTTTGTTAAGGTGATTTTGGCATGACTTCTAAGGTATTAGACATGAAAAATGCATGAATCATATGTGTATATGATGAAAATTATGAATATTGATGTGAGGCTTTTTGAGGCTGAGGTGCCTTAGTGTGTAGGTTATGTGTATGGCATGTATGCTTAGCATATTATATGGAATTTAGCTTGTTAGTGATGGAATTTTAGGTGTAGGTGAAGAAATTGGTGAATAAAGCTTGTATGTGTGTGCACTAAGTATGGCCGATGCATGTCTAAGGTGTACAATGGCCTAATTTGCATGATGATGGCATTATGTGTATGTAAGCATGCTTGTGTGATGTTAAAATGTGTGTATGTGTGCTTGAATGTGATTACAAGCATGTGTATGGCAATTGGGGGCATTGGCCGAGAGGTATGCAAAGATAAATAGCATGAAAATGATGTAAGGCATAATATGTATATGTGTGTGATATGGCATGACATATTTGGCATGGATTTTGTAATGTTATATGGTATAACGTAAGTAAATATGCATGAGTAATAAGGCATGAAATGCATAGATATTAGGATACCTTTATAAGGTTAGAAAATGGTTAAAAAGGGGACTTGAAATTGGCTTAAAATGGCATGGTAAATTGACTTATAAATGGACTAAAGTATGTATGCAAAAAGTACCTTAAATTAGTCCAACTTGTAATATTTATATGACATGGAATAGAAGCCACTTTTATAGCTATTTGAGATGTACATTTGAGATTAGCTTTAGGCTTATGAAAGTGTATGATAATGAGTGCAAGTGGCACTAAATGATGGCTTAAAAATGACCTAAAATGAACCTAAAATGGCCACTACAAAATTAGAAAATGACCTATAACTGTCCCATAAAAATGTATTTTAGGACTATGTTTAAAATGACTACTTAGCATGTGTATAAATGAGCCAAATAATGGACTAAGCTAGACTTAATATGGCTTTAATTATGCCTAAGATAATGCCCCAAAATATTTCAAAAAATTGACCCCTAATTATCAGGTAGGGCTAAAAATGACCTATAACTATCTAGGTTAAAAATCAATTGTCCAATAAAAATCATAACTAACTCTTTTTCAACTTGGAATATTATAAAAAGATTATTAATAAAGAAATAGACTTAAAATGAAGTTAAATGGCCCATTAGTTAGACACCCATTAAATGGGTTAACTAGTCAACTTAGGGATTAGTAGTTGCTAGATTGTTTATTTATCAAGCTAGGCCGGTGTAGTGACCAAGGTCCATAATTAGGCCACTGCACTAGTCTATAGGGTAACCTACCATATTGCTAACATTTTTGTCTGTATATCAAACTAGGCCGATGCAGTGACAAAGGTCCCTAATGGGGCCACTGTACTAGTATGTTAGGCAAACCAAGATAAATAGTTTAACATGATAAGTTGCCATTAGGAGGTTTATAGACTAATCCCTATGCATAGTTGCTTATTATTTTGCCCTTTGGGTGGTTCCTATGAAATGATCCCTATGGCTGTATTATGCTAATGCAGCGGTCGGGGTCCAAAATATGGGCCACTGTGCACTTTTTCAGTTCCCTCTTAGTTCAGTGTATGTAAGTGTCATTTATCTAGTTGGTACTATGAAATGGAATTAAAGGAAAATAAAATACAAGTCTAGAATGATTGATTATAACTTATGATGATAAATTTGATAAATAAAACATAGTGACGGTTTAGTAATTTTGAAGTAAACATGGCATATTATCTGAATGGCATTAGTCACCTAGCATATCACCCGGCATATCACCCACACACTACATCTAGACCATTATATTGCGTTTGCTTATGTGTGTTAATCTATAAGGCATATTTTAAATGGTTTAAATTCACCATTGAGTTTTATACTCAGCGTACTTATAATGTGGTGCATAGGTAGCAAGAACAAGCAGACTAGCCTTGATGATCATGCATTGGAGCAATACAAGTGTTGAAGGGTAAATAGAGTTGTTTTATATTTGAGTAATGGCACTTATGCAAATTCTATAGGTATGTGTTAGCATGCTTAGGAGATGTTATGTTTGTATATAAAACCTAGATATGATATATATAAACAAGTGCTTTGTTTGTTTAGGTTGCTTAAGGTTTTGATAATTATAGGCCTAAGGCCCTTTGTGTGTGTGATTCTATTATATGTTTAATGTGTGTTAATGTTGATTAGAGGACTAGAAGGGTCCAGATGGATGTTGAATGGAATGATTTTCTATATAAGTGTTTTTAACAGGTGAAAAAAAATTTTGGTATGTCACCTGGGTAACCATTGTGCTACCCAATTTTTTGAACCTTGTCAAGTGTCTGTAAATGGGTTTTCTAAGTTTGATTGACCATATATGAACAAGCTTAAGATTAGGTTAGAAATCTATGCAATACTTGATAGAGTTCTAGAATAGTCCATAAGTGTTAAGGAGTTTACCTCATGAGAAATCCTAAGATGGGTGACTAGGCAAGAAGTGCATCGCCTGTTGGGTTTCTTCAGGAATCTAATAGGGAGTATCATATTTGGTGGTATCAAAGCATAGGTTCAAAGTTCTTAGGTAAATTACATGAGTGCCAGAGTCTAGGATTGGTTATGCTGCTATGCTACTCTACACAGAGACTAATAAGTTTGTAATTTCTGTAGTAATTTAAAATGGCTAATAGACCACTAGAGGAAAGAGTAAAGAAAGTGGCCAGTTATGTTCTGACTACAGTATAGAGAGCACATAATATAGCTACTCTTAAGCCTAAGGATACTGCATATAAGCTAGAACCCTAAGCACAGCCATAGGCAAAAGCATCTCTAGCTTTGTTACAGTAGATAGTTAATTTGTTGAGACATACCTCTATAGCTACTGTTCTACCTTCACCAGCTCTAGTACCTCCAATACCACCAGCTCCTATGCAGAAGACACCATTAGAGAGAATTAAAAAGATAGGAGCTATGGATTTTTTGGGTATAAATGAGGATGACGTAGCACGAGTAAAGTACTGGTTGGAGAGGACTTTTAGAATTTTGGAACAACTAGAGTGTTCAAAAAAAGATAGTCTGAAGTGTATAACTTCCCTCGTGCAGAAAGAAACATACCATTGGTGGGACACTATTAAAAAGAGAAAGGCAATGACAAATCTCACTTGGGAGTTATTCTTAATAGAGTTCAAAAAGAGGTATATCCCTAAGTCCTACAAGGACAAAAGGAGGCAGGAGTTCCTAGATTTTAAATAGGGCAGAAGGATAGTGACTAAATACGAGAAGGATTTTACCCGATTAATCAGATATGCAGAGGAGTTCATTCCTAATGAAGAGGAAAAGTGTAAGAGATTTCTAAAAGTGTTAAATGTAGAGCTAAGGATGCAGATAGCAAACCCGAGGGTAATAGACTTTGCTGTATTAGTGGCATCTGCTTATGACATGAAGGAGATGGTATACGAAAAGAGAGACTTCTTTCAAAGAAAGAGATAGTTGACTGTGGGCAGTCTAGTGCAGCCCCAGGAGATGGTAAAAGAAGAAGAGAAGCACCATCTCAGTCCTAGTCTTTGCACCAGGCATAAAGATAGACAGTCTCAAAGATCTAGGCAAGCTTCCATAGCTAGACCCTGATTACCTCTTAGAGTTGCTAGTACTCCTGGTCCATCAGGTAATAGAAATGGACCCTTGACTTATAATACTTGTCACAAGAGGCACTAGGGGCAGTGTAGGTCAGCTAAAAGGGGAGAATGTTTTACTTGTGGTGCTAAGGACCACTATCAAAGAGAGTGTCCTCAAAGATAGCCTAAGGGTGCTTATACTCAAGCATCCACAATTGCACCTCAAGACAGAGGTTAAAGGCAGAGTAGAGGGGATCAATCTAGTCTTAGTCATGAGACTATATTAGAGGCCCGTGCCCCAGTTAGATAGTATGCTATCAGAGCCAAAGAAGAGGTAGCAGTAGCAGATATCATAACTGGTACTTTTTATTTATTTGATGTTCAAATTTTGGCTTTGGTAGACCCAGGATCCACACATTCATATGTGTGCACCACAGTGGCACATGATAGAGGACTAAAATTTGAGCATTTAAACAAAGATATACAAGTTAGTAATCCTATAGGATAGAGTGTAAATGTGAACAAGGTGTAAAAAAAGTGTCCTTTAGTGATCCAAGAATGTTTGTTTCCTTTAGACCTAATTGAATTACCTTTTTATGAGTTTGATGTGATTCTGGGAATAAACTGATTATCAGAGTATCAAGCTATACTTGACTGCAAACATAAGAGGCTGACCACCCTCTAGACTGTAGAGAGACAGATAGTGATAGTTATGGGTAAGAGAAACTATATGAATAACCTTATCCCCACTGTTATAGCAAGGAAACTCATCTAAAAAAGGTGTAAAGCTTACTTAGCACATGGCATTGACATTGATGCTTCCACCCTAATGCCTTAATAGATTTTAATAGTGTCTAAGTTTCCTAATTAGTTGTTAAGTTTGCCTCTATAATGAGAGTTTGATTTTGAAATTAAGGTGTATCTTGGTACAACTCCTATTCCTATTACTCCTTATCGAATGACACCTATTGAATTGAAAGAATTAAAGGTACAATTATAGGAACTCTTAGATAAGGGTTTCATTAGGCCCAGTGTTTTACCTTAGGAAGCACTTGTTTGTTTGTAAAGAAGAAAGATGGCTCGCTTCAGCTATGTATTGATTACAGATAGCTGAACAAGGTGACCGTGAAAAAAATTATCCTTTACCCAAAATATATGACCTCTTTGATCAGTTAAGAGGGGCAGGTGTATTTTTCAAGATTGACTTGAGACCTGAATATCATCAGCTAAGAGTCAAGGAAGATAATATTCCTAAGATTACATTCAAAACTAGATACGGGCACTATAAGTTCTTAGTGATGCCATTTGGTCCCATAAATGCCCCTGTAGCCTTAATAAACTTAATGAATAGGATATTTTAACCTTACCTAGATTAGTTTATGGTGGTATTCATTGATGATATTCTAGTATACTCCAAAATGAAGGAGAACATGAACAACATCTCAAGGTTATGTTACAGACTTTGAGGGAGAAATAGTTGCATGCCAAGCTAAGTAAGTGTGAATTTTGGCTAACTGAAGTAGCTTTTCTAAGACACATAGTGTCAGTAGAAGGAATTAAAGTAGACCCTAACAAGGTTAAGGCAATATTAGAGTGGGAACCTCCAAGGAATGTGATAGAGATATGGAGCTTCTTAGGATTAGCTAAGTACTACAGGAGGTTTGTGAAGGGATTTTCCCTTATTACAACTCTTTTAACCAAATTGATCAGATAGAATGTGAAATTTGAGTGGGATGACACATGTCAAGCTAGTTTTGAGAAGCTAAAAAAGATGCTGATAGAAGGTCCTATCTTGATTCAACCTGAATAGGGTAAGGAATTTGTAGTGTACAGTGATGCCTTACTTAGTGGCTTGGGTTGTGTGTTAATGCAAGAAGGGAAGTTAGTTGCCTATGCTTCAAGATAGTTAAAACCACATCAGAAAAATTATCCTACTCATGATTTAGAGCTATCTACCATTGTATTTGCTTTTAAAATTTAAAGGCACTACTTGTATAGTGAGAAATGTTACATCTACATAGACCACAAAAGTCTGAAATACCTCCTAACTCAGAAAAAATTGAACTTAAGGTAGAGAAGGTGGTTAGAGCTGATTAAGGATTATGACTGCTTAATAGATTACCACCCAAGGAAAGCTAATATGGTGGCAGATGCTTTGAGTAGGAAATTCATGGTGACTTTAAGATATATGAATGCTAGATTACAGTTTACCAAGGAGAATGTTATGTTAGCTGAGTTGCAGATTAAACAAGATTTTAGACAGTAGATAAGGGAGGCACAGGGTAGAGATGAGACACTAATGTAGTTGGTAAGTAAAGTCAAAGAGAGGAAGGCACCAGGGTTTCACTTGAGTGAAGATAGATGTCTATATTATTAGGGTAGGTTATGTGTACCTACTATAGATGAAATGAGGTTATAGATACTGAATGAGGCATATGAAGCTTTTTATTCTATACACCCTGGTAGTACTAAGATGTATTTGGACCTACAGCCTCAGTATTGGTGTTCAGGCATAAAGAGAGATATGGAAAAGTATGTTGTTAGATGTTTGACATGCCAATAGGTAAAAGCTAAACATCAGGTTCCTTCTGGATTACTGCATCCTATAGCAATACTAGAATGGAAGTGGGAAAAGGTGAAATAGATTTTGTATTAGGATTGCCTTTGACCAGAGGTAAACGTGATGTTGTGTGGGTGATTGTTAATAGATTAACCAAGATAGCTCACTTCATCCTTATCAGAATGGACTACTCACTGGAAAAGTTGGCTAAATTGTACAATGATGAGATTGTCAGAATTTATGGTGTACTTATGGCAATCATTTCTAATAGAGATCCTCGATTCACTTCTAGGTTCTAAAAGTAATTACATGAAGCCTTAGGCACTATATTGACCTACAGTACAGCCTTTCACCCTCAGATAGATGGATAATCAAAAAGGGTGATACAAGTGCTTAAAGATATGTTATGTAACTATGCCATTGAATTTAAAGGCAGTTGGGATCAATATTTGTCTCTAGCTAAGTTTTCCTACAATAACAACTATCAAACTTGTTTAGGCATGGCCCCATATGAAGCACTATATGGTAGAAAATGTAGAACTCTTTTGTACTAGAGTGAGATTAGGGAGAACAAAATATCAAGAGTTGATCTGATTAGAGATGTAGATGAAAAGGTTAAGGTTATCAGAGAAAGATTAAAAGTTGTAGTTGATAGGCAAAAATCCTATGTTGATTTGAAGTGGAGGGATATTGAATATACTGTTGGTGAGAAAGTATTCTT
>CANXYI011940943.1:0-10274 GCA_948208565.1 Hura crepitans
TACCCCTTAGAAGTTTGAGGATTCTGCAATGAAAAAGTTAGAAGAGAAGATAGAAGCTATGGCTAGGCCTATTTCCATGAGAAGGGGATAGATCCTAATGAATTATCCTTAAAGTCTAAAGAAGTTTTACCTTCTAAGTTCAAAAAGCCAGAGTTACCCAAGTTTGATGGGACTTCAACTCTTAGAGTTCACATCAAGCAATATGGGATAGTTATGAGAGGCACAGAGCTCAGTACTAAATAGAAGGTAGTGTATTTCAGTTTGACATTACAAGGAAGGGTGATTGATTGGTACCACAGGCTAGAAAGAAAGGTGAAGGAAGACTGGAGTAAGATTATAGAAACATTCATCAACCAATATGATTGTAGCACACATATAGAGGTCACTCTGAAAAAACTCGAATTGGTTAATAGAAACATAATGAGACCTTTATTGAATACTTGTCATAATGGAGATCCCGAGTGCTAGAGATGAGGAAAAAACTAGAAACATCATACCAAATTTACTTATTCATTAAGAATGCCAATCTTTATTTAAAAGATGGCTTGAAGGTAAAGGGATTGAAGGACTTAGAATCCTTGAAAGATATAGCCATATATATAGAAGAGGAGCATAATGAATAAAAGAAAAGTTTAGGAGGATTTAGCAATAAGAAGAATCAAAGAGTTAGGAATGCAAGTGGAGCTAGTTTTAGGTAAGGATATAGTTTTGGTCAGACTGCTCAGGTATCCATTGTCACAAGGCAATACTCGAATTTGGGTAAACCATTATCCTAATGCTTGAAGTGATTTCAAAAAGAGGGGAAGCTCTAACCTCTACCTCCTAGGCTGGCCAAAGGTAAAAGCCAATCTTATTATAGAGTGGATCTATACTATCAATACCATTAGCACACTGGTCATGACACTGATAATTATCACACCTTAAGAGATAAGATCTAGGATTTAATTGACTTAAGGCAAATACCTAATCGAGAACAAAGGCAAAAAGGTCAAAGCACATATGTGAGAGTTCCTCCTCCAGTTAATATGGTCAACTTAGGACTCTCGAAATGGTATGTCCTCCAATATCTATATGGGAATGACTATTTAGCTGTGATGAGAAGTGCCAAGGTAAATCAAATCTAGTATGTATGATAGAAATATGAACTACTGATAGTGAGAGTGAGTTGAAGGGTTAAAATCAAGATTTATAGGTAGATTCTAATTCGGAATAGAAAGTGAGTGAAGAGGTAGAAGCTAAAGTGGTGACCTACAGTAGGCGAGTGGTGCTAGAAGTAGAAAGGGATCTAATTTCTCTAGTAGTGGAAAATGAGGAAGATGCTATCACTAAGCAATTAAAGAAAATTCCCACACAGATCTCAATTTGGGATTTGTTAAGACAATCTACCTCTCATTAGTAGAAAGTAGTTGAAGCTTTTTGCATAGCGACTATTTCTACTACCATATCAACATCCGAGCTTATGGCAATGGTAAAAAGAGAGGAAGAGATGAAGGTTAGTTTTTCTAATGTAGATTTGGCACTTGAGGGGCATCATCATAATCGTTCTTTATATATCAAGGCAGAAGTGAATGGCAAACGTACAGCCTGTGTAATGGTGGATACTAGGTTGTCAATTAATGTATGTTTGCTTAAGGCTATAGCAGCTTATAGAATTGAGGATTCGATGATTTCCTAATCTAAGCTTACCATTATAGCTTATGACAACACAAAGAGGCAAGCATATAGGACTTTCAAGGTTAAGGTTAAAGCAAGAGTGATAGTGGATGAGGTAGAATTTGTAGTGCTCGATATTCCTGTGATTTTCTCCTTACTTTTAAGAAGACCATGGTTCTACAAGCTACGGCGGGTTCCATCAACATTGCATCAAATGATCAAAATCCCCTATAATGGTGAGATTGTGACAATCAGGGCTATGAGGGAGAATCAAGTGTCGATACTGGAAATAGCTAATCAGCCTTTCAATGGCTTTCATATTGCCGTAATTTTTTCTAAAGAAGAGGAAAGCCCTAGGGTAATGATTATGATGAAGAGGATGAACTATCTTCCTGGAGCCAGATTAGGACACGCTTCAAAAGGTTATGTTTTAGTCATCCAACCTCAACAATAGAGAGATCAAAAGGGACTAGGATACACAGTAAAGATGTCAAAATTGAAGAAGATGAGAAAAGATAATCCCCCCTAGAAGAGAGCTTTATTTTAGCTAAGGGAAATGTCAGTTATTGTGGGCAATTCGAGCTAGCTATTGTTGAAGGACAGGTTATGCCAGGATTTGAGATCTTTAACGATATATTCGATTGGGCTGCTAACGAAGTAAAGGCAGTTTCAAACTTTTAGGATGAGGAGATTATGATTAACCTGACAGAGATGGAAAACAGGCATGAAGAAGAGATCCTGACCGATGTCATGCTCCAGGAGAAAGGGAAGAAGAAGATGCAAGAAGAGGATCTACTTAAATGTTCTTGTGATAATTTATATGTACCTGAACTTTTTTATGATGATGTGCCTATTTCTTTGGTTAATAATATGAATGATTTTGCTTATTTTTGTGATGTCTCATCTAATTACATGATGCATAATGATAATCATGACTTGCATAATATGTTAGATATTAATTCAATCAATATTACCTCATTTAATCTTAGTATTGATGAAAATCCAAAAGAGATCTTAATTGCATATGATGTAACTCTTAAAGAGAGGAATAAATTTGAGAGAATGATAAGAAAATATGAAAAAGTCTTTGCCTAGACTTATGAGGATATGCTTGGTGTAGATCAGGAAATAAAAAAACATGACATTTATACCTACCTAGAAGCAAAACTAGTAAAATAAAAACTATGGAGGATGAGACCAGAATAGGCAAAAAAGATAAAGGAAGAAGTGCATAGGCAGGTTGAGGCCAAATTTCTAAAGGAAGTTCAGTATCCAACGTTGTTAGCTAATGTAGTACCTATCACTAAGAAGGATGGTAAAGTCCAAATGTGTATAGACTATAGAGATTTGAATAAAGCTTACCTAAAAGATGACTTCCCACTACCTCACATAGACATGTTAATTGACAGTACCGTGATGTGCAAGATGTACAACTTTAAGGATGGGTATGCTAGCTACAATAAGATTTTGAATAGAATTGCTGACGAGGTAAAAACCACCTTTATCATAGAATGTGGCACCATTTGTTACAAAGTCATGCCTTTCAGGTTAAAAAATACTAGGGCTACATACCAGAGGATGGCCAAGAAGATTCTTAAAGATATGATCTATAAGGAAGTTAAAGTGTATGTTAATGACATAATGATCAAATCTTCTACGAGAGAAGGATATTTTAAGGCTTTGGAGAAATTCTTCAAAAGAATAGATAAGTACAATCTTCATTTAAACCAAAAAAAATGCATTTTTGGTGTGACTTTAGGAAAGCTCCTAAGACATATTGTGAGTTAAAGAGGGATCAAGGTGGACCCTGATAAAGTCAAAGCAATTCTAGAAATGTTGGTCCTGAAGAAAGAAAAAGAGGTAAAGGGATTTTTGGGTAAGATCTAATACATTAGTAGGTTTATAGCTAAGCTCACCACTATATATAAGCCTATCTTTAAACTTCTCAAAATAAAAAAAAACCAACCAACTAAATGGAATAAGGACTACCAGAGAACTTTTGACATGATCAGGGGGTATTTACTAAATCCACCAATTTTAGAACCACCAAGGTGCTAGAAGCCATTAATCCTCGATTTATCTATCGAAGAAAGTTCAATAGCAGCTATTATAGCATAAGAAGATGAGATGGGTGTCGAATTTGCAATTTATTACTTAAGTAAGAAATTTCTCCCTTATGAGGTCAAGTACATACAGGTGGAAAAGATTTGTTTAGCGATAGTATAGGCTTCAAATAAATTGAGACACTACTTCCAGCCATACACTGTAAAGGCTATTTCCAAGCATAACCCATTAAGGTATCTACAGTTAGCACCATCTTTAGTGGGTAGAATGAGTAAATGGCTCCTCTTGCTTTAGGAATTTGATATGCAGTACATAACAAGAAACATAATAAAAAGGTGAGTAGTTGTAGAATTCTTAGCTGATCATCCATTAGAAGGTAAGCAGTTGGAGTTTGAATTCCTAGATGAAAGCTTGAATCCAATTGTAGTCCAAGGATGGCAGATGTTTGGGGATATAGAGTCACCAATAACATGGCTGAATATAGAGCCTACATATTTGGACTTAAAGCATTATGGTCTCTAGGTGCTAAAACTATTGAGGTGTTTGGGGATTCATCATTGGTAGTCTACCAAGCTAACAAAGAGTGGATCATACGCGAGGAAAGGTTGATGCCTTATGTAAAATATTTGAAGTCAATTAGTGGATGATTTGAAATATGTACTTTCTGTCAAGTTCTAAGAGATGAAAACTAGCTAGCTAATGTATTAGCTACCTTAGTTTCCATGTGGGACAATTTGAAAGGGATAATTATGAAACCAATTATCATTTCTAGTTTACAAATACCATGTTATGAGATAGAGCAGATCATGGAAATAGATTAAGTAAAAGACAAGCCATGGTTTTATGACATCTAGAATAACTTAGAAAGTAGAAAGTTCCTCGAGGAAGCCACGGATAAGGATAAAAAGGTATTGAGGAAGTTATCAATGTAGTTCATTAATATAGAGGGGATTATATACAAAAGATAAGTGAACGGTTTGCAACTTCGTTGCTTAGAGGAATGAGAAGTAGAAAGGGTTATGGAAGAGATACTTGCGGGTTCATGTGGGACATACTTGAACAGTTTAGAGTTAGCCAAAAAGATTATGCACTAAGGGTTCTTTTGGCTTACTATAGATCATGATTGCTCAAAATACATACAAAGGTGCCACAACTACTGACAATACGAAGATTTGAAACATATGCTAGCATATGAACTTCATAGCTTATCGTCCCCTTGGCCATTTGCTGTGTGGGGGATTGACATAGTGGGATAGATATATCAATAGCTTTAAATGGACATCGGTTTATCATAGTGGCAATCAATTACTTTTGAAAATGGATTGAAGCTGAGTCTTTCAAGAAGTTGGAGGCAAAAGAAATGGCTAGATTCATAAAAAAGAGTTTGATTTATAGATATGGGGTTCCACGCCATATAGTTTCAGACAACGTTGTCCAGTTTCTAGTAGAAACAAAGACTCTCTTATGGAAGTACAAGATTCAACATCATAAGTCTTCTCCTTATAGACCATAAGCCAATAGAGTGATAGAAGCAGTGAATAAAAACATCTAAAAGATCTTGGCTAAAATGGTTGTGACTTATAAAGATTGTTTAAACAATCTTCCCTTCACTTTGTTGGGGTACAAAACTACAATCTGAACTTCAATAGGGGTTACTCTGTTCTCCTTGGTCTATAGGACAGATGTGGTGCTTTCAATAGAGGTTGAGCTATAGTTATTGAGTGTGGCAATAGAGTTAGAGATTCCCGAGATGCTTGGGTCAAGCAAAGGTTCCAATAGCTAAATTTGCTAGATAAGAAGTAGTTAAGGACTAATTATCACAATCAAGTTTACAAGAAAAGGATGGTGTGTGCCTTTGGTAAAAGAGTGAAGGATCATAAACTAAAAAAAGAAGAGTTAGTCCTCAAGCAAATGAGACTAGGACTATCCGATCCGAGAGGAAAGTTCAAACCAAATTAGGAAGGACCCTTCAATCTAAAGTGAGTGTTACTAAAGGGCACTGCTATTCTTATAGATTGTGATGGAAATGAACTAAAGGAACTTGTGAACATAGACAAACTAAAAAGGTTCTATGGCTAAAGAAAAATAAAAGAGAAAAAGGAGAGAAATAATAGCCTTGCAGGTCAAAAAATGATAAACAACGGCCTTGCTAAAAGTGGGCACCCCGATAGGGTGAAGACCGAAAAAAGGCATCCTATGCAAAAATTAAGGGTTAAGAGAAAATTCTCAATCAAGAAAACCCTTACGGGCTAATTGATGATAGGAGTTTAAGATGCACTTAAGAACTCCCTTGATTAAATGAGGAAATGTCTTGCAATAATGTCCAATTGTGATTATCATAGAATGCTTATATGATGTTGTTACATAGGACCATTTTAATAAGCATGACTGAGCATTTCATAAACTAAAGAAATAAAACATTACGTATAATAAACAAGAACAATATAAAAGTGGAAAATTTTCTTTTATTTATATGATCTGTTCTTTTTAAATTCTTTTTCTCTTACTACTGCCCTTATCATTCAACCTTAGTTAACGAGATCGGTTGTCTTGATGAAGACTGGTTACCCATACTTTATATTTGTTTGAGGTATGAAATTTGCAAATGACATTGGGTGCAATTTTTTATTTTAAAGGCAACCGTCTCTATAGGTCATAATAGCCAAAGACGAAGGTGATGGACATATCTCCTCCTCTAAAATACAGCAGATAGGTTACAATCCTTTGGGTTTTGCCAAACTACCTTGCACAGTAGTCAATAATGTAAAAGGTAACCTTGTAAAGGTCAACTAGAGGAACACAACTTGACAAACCACTATGATATAGGTACTATCAGTGAACCCATAGATTTCTAAAACTTCTAATGACATCTATTAAAGTTCTTAACCATAAAACCCACTACTTGATGTCTGTAAAGCGACATATAATAGCTCGAGATAGCAAGTTCTTTAAGCTATCAGATCTAAAGGCACGAGGTGGAGGATTATCCAATAGATAAAGTTTTTCTTACAACCAGACCTAAAAAAAGATGATGTCAAATAGAGAATAGGGCAAAAACCTCTTCCTTAGGGGTAGTTTATTAAAAAAAAAAACCTTAAGTAGAAGTGAGCTCCCTTGAAAGAATTCAGCTTCTCTAGATTTCACAGCATCGAAGCCCATAATTGTTTCAGCGAGGATCAGAGGGAAAGGATTCAACCTTTCTTCACTTCCTTGAGCACACTAGATAGCTAATAATCTCTACAATGGTCTTTAGCTGTAACGGTTAGATATTTGAAAAAGAATATGAATAGGTATACACCAGCTCGAAGGAATGGGATGTCGATGTAACTGTCAGCATAATCCAGTAGTGCATCTAGAATGATTGGCTCCCTTTGTGAGACCCACCAGGTTGCTAAAGATGGCAAGATGTTCAGTATGTCAACGGCCTTATATGGATAATGGGGAACATAGGTTGGTAGCAAGGCAGAATGTCAGATGAATAAGACATGCCCAAAATCACAACAAATTCCTTAAACAGGGGACATATCTCTTAATAAGAATTGAAAAACATGAAAGCGTGTGTCCTAGAATTGAGTCGCTGCTTTAAGAAAAGTTTGGTTAAGCCATACCCTTCGAAGGAACTTCATCCCACTAAAAGGAGCCAAGATAGGAACCTCCCATGTAAAACGGAGATTAAGAATTTTATGAAGCCTTTTGTGGAATTTGTCACTCATTGTTGCAAAGAAGGAGATAAAACTAAAGTAGTATGAATATTTATACATGCATTAGGGTATTTATAATCTTAAAAAGTGAAAAAAAGGGAACATAATAGTTATAAATAGGCTTTTTAGTTAGAAATTGGATGTTTTCTAATTGAAAATGATCGTTTTGAGCTGAAAAATTAGCGTTTTAGGATTGGTGCAAAACGGCTGTTTACGTGACTCAAAACAACTATTTTCTATTGAGAAAATAGCCATTTTTTATCGAGAAAATAGCCATTTTCTCCTCTAAAAATGGCCACTTTCCAGGCACAAAATGGCCATTTTCATAAGGCAAAATGCCTATTTTCACACCACTATATAAACTATATTTTTTATTATTTTTGTCATTTTCTTACCTTTTCATACTCCTTGCCTCTAAGAATTACATATATACAAACATACTCCATGCCACCCCACCAACAGAGCTGTCCACTCCATTAACCCATACCTAAAAATGTGGTTGTGCTAGGTTAGCTTATTGATGAGGAAATAAACTAGTATTGACAATTGGCCACCATCACAGAAATAGGAAGTTGGTACATGTATACCAAGACCTTACAAGACTTAGCCATTGTATACTGAGTGGATCAGCTGCTCACCTAGGTAGGGTGGCAAGAGTGCTAGATGTTATAGTGTACTATTTACCTTGCTATGACATTAGAGTTCCTTAGCACCTTTATGTTTTGGCGGGCCAGTACAAATAATGTATCCACTATTCATTCTGCTATTATGGGAGATAAATACAACCTCTCCTTCTAGTGATTCACTGAGTTACTACAGCTACCGATAGATGGGGACATAAAAGTCCCTGAGAGCCTTAAGGAGCATTGGTAGTTCATTAGTCAATCGGGCACTACTTACAATGCTAGCCAAACCAAGGCATCTGCCATACAGGACCCGGTGCATAGATATCTACATTGAGTATCATCCCTCAGCTACCTCGAGCGAGTTGGTAGCTCTAGTCAGTTAAATCAGATTGAGTTATATATCCCTTAGGCATAGAGTATAAAGTCCGATTCAACCCACCCTAGACCATCTTAGATCATCTACACAGTGCTAGCCGATTCCTGAGCAAGATAATCATTATGGGAGGGATTGTCACTGCTTTGTTGCTCAGGTTAGGCATTCTAAAATAGCTTTTAGGCTAATCTCTTTAATAGCAGTTGTTAGTTGATCGAGACATATGTATTCCTATTGGGATCGCAAAGTTGGATTCCCAAGCACCCACCAAATATAGATTATACATAGAGGCTAAGTTGAGCTAGTAGGTAGGTAACCCAATGGGTGAGGACGATTAGTTTGTATTCAACTTAGAAAAGCTTCTAGGGACTGTCCTAACTCTCGAGAGGCTAGCTTAGAGGTAACAAACTAACGAGGTAGGTCTATCTTCTTTAACACCACCACTTTAGCCATCTACAAAGTCTCTCCTTTAAGGCTTACAGATGTGGATGATGGAGCAGTTTTAGTGCAATCAAACTGAGCTAAGCATGATAATCGAGGAGCCTGAGTGGCAGACTGCATAAAGATTATATGCTACGGAGATAGAGATCTAGATGCTAAGAGATCAGAGACAGCCTCTAGCCCCTTAGCCTTTACTCTATTTTTGTTTTACTTTACTTTATTGCATTTACCTGTTCATGATAGCTTAGGACATAAAAGGGATTGTACTCAAAAGCACTCATCTATGAAATTGGCATATTTTATGCCCATTGCTTTTTATCAAGATATGAATAGAATAATAAAACAACTACCTAATAAATAATCGTAATGTAAAATGATAAAAAAAAGGGAAATAAAAAAAAAGAAAAAAAAAGAAGAAAAAAGAGAGAGAGAGAGAGATATGCCAAGCTAAATAAAAAGATAAGAAAAATGAAAAACAAAACGAAAAAAGAGATGGGAAAGAGACAAAAAAGAAAAGAAAAGAAAAGAAGGAAAAAGAATAAACAAAAGAGAAATGTGTATGCACTCACACACATAGCATGCATCCATGTTATAATTGAACTTTAATGAAATAATAAAGCTTTATCTCATGATTTTTGCACAGGAAACAACTTAAACTTTATCCTTTCCAAAGGACTCAAGTGTAGCATCAGAACGCTACCTAAACGGAACAAGTTAGCTACCGAGCATAGCCTTATAGTACTACCCGACTTTTAAAAACAAAGAGGCCGAGAGAGAGAGATCGATTAAATCACACCAAAGAGAGAGAAAGAGATGAAGAGAGAGAGAATCGGTCATACCAAATAAAAAAGAGAGAAAGAGATCGAGATAGAGAGAATCGGTCAAGCCACACCAAAGAGAGAGAAAAAGATCGAGAGAGAGAGAATCGGTTGAACAAAACCAAAGAGAGAGAAAGAGGTCGAGAGAGAGAGAATTAGTCAAATTACACTAAAAAGAGAGAAAGAGATTGAGAGAGAGAGAGAGAAACGATTAAACCAAACTAAAGAGAGAGAGATCAAGAGAGAGAGAATCAGTCAAATCAAACCAACTTTAGGTGTAGCATCTTAGCACTGCCTAAGTCAAATCAACTGTCAAGTGTAGATCCATAGTGCTACCTAACTTCTAAGGGGAGAGGGAGAGGAGAGATGAGAGCAGAGCAGAAAGGAGAGGAAAAGAAAGAAAAGAGAGCGAGAGAGAGAGAGGGAGAAAAAATAGAGAGAGAGAGAGAGAGAGATGACCCTTTAGAGAGATTTTCAGGAGTGACATTCTAATTCTACTTGAACCAACTCAACACTAGGTGTAATGTCCTACTGCTGTCTAAATCGTACTGACTGTGGTCTCGACATATCATATAGAGAGATCACCCCTAAGGTAAAT
>CANXYI011940972.1:0-11557 GCA_948208565.1 Hura crepitans
TGTAACCAGCTGACAGGCAGCATACCTGCAGAAATAGGGTCTCTGAAGAGACTAACAGTTCTTGCTTTGCAATTCAACAGACTAACTGATCAAATTCCAGATAATTTAGGGAACTTAAGGACGTTAAGAAGGCTTGATTTAGGCTTTAATCACTTGTCTGGTCCAATCCCTGCAACAATTACTGATGCTCCTCAGTTGCAATTGCTTGATGTCCGTAACAATTCTCTTTCTGGAGTGGTGCCTTCTGGTATGTTATCTATATGTTCTTGTATAATCGTGTTGTGTATACTTTTGGCTTGGACTGATACACTTTTTTTTTTTTAATATCATAATAAAGCTTTGAAGAGACTAGATGGGGGATTTCAATTTGAGAACAATGAAGGTTTATGTGGAAGTGGGTTTCTCAAACTGAGAGCTTGTACTCCTTTTGATAATATGAACATTAACCCAGTTGAACCCTTTGGACCAACCACAAAAAATGCTACTGAAAATGTTCCTGTGCCTACTACCTTTCATTCATCTTGCAACCAAACTAAGTGTTCACATTCATCAAAGTTACCACAAATTGCAATTGTTGCTGGCGTTGTTACAGCCACTGTCATGTTACTTAGTGCCGGATTTGTGGTCATTTTCTTACATCGCCGGCGAAAACAGAAGATTGGAACTACATCTGAGTCTTCTGAGGGAAGTCCGAGCACAGACCAGGCTAAGGATTTCAAAAGAGGTGCTGCCTCCCCTCTTGTGAGTCTTGAGTACTCCTATGGCTGGGATCTGTTTGGTAATTGTCGAAATGGCATTGGAATTTCTGAGGACAGTCTAAATAACTTCAGATTCAATTTGGAGGAGATTGAGTCTGCCACTCTTTGCTTCTCTGAGGCAAATTTACTAGGAAAGAGCAGCTTTTCATCTGTTTACAAAGGAGTACTTAGAGACGGTTCTGTAGTAGCTGTTAGGAGCATTAACATAACTAGCTGCAAATCTGAGGAACATGAGTTTGTGAAAGGATTGAACTTGCTGACATCTCTGAGACATGACAACCTCGTAAGGCTGCGAGGCTTTTGTTGTTCCAGGGGTAGAGGTGAATGCTTTCTGGTCTATGATTTTGCTTTAAAAGGAAATCTATCAAAATATCTTGACATAGAAGGATGCAATCCCATTCTTGACTGGTCCACAAGAGTGTCTATTGTCAATGGCATTGCAAAAGGTATGTTTTTTAGTTGGAGAGATTTCGATGTATGCTATATGGTAAATAGCTCTATGAAAATTATAGTGTTTACCATTGCTCTTATATGAAACAGGTATTGAATACTTGCACAGAAGTGAAGCAAACAAACCCGCCATAGTTCACCGACGAATTTCTGTTGAGAAAGTTCTGCTTGATCAGCAGTTCAAGCCGTTGATTGCAGACTCCGGCCTTCCTAAACTTTTAGCAGATGACATTGTCTTCTCAGCTCTGAAAATAAGTGCCGCAATGGGATATCTAGCACCAGAGTATGTAACCACTGGACATTTTACTGAGAAGTGCGACATATATGCATTTGGCGTGATCATCCTCCAAATACTCTCTGGCCAACAAATGCTATCCACCTCGACGCGTTTAGCAGCTGCATCTTTTAGATATGAAGGTTTCATTGACACCAATCTTAAAGGAAACTTCTCGGAATCCGAAGCAGCTATGCTGGCAAAGATTGCACTTGCTTGCACCCAGGAGCTTCCTGAACAGAGGCCAACCATGGAGGCCGTGATTCAAGAGCTAAACAAAAGCGATGCTGGTTCTTGATTTTGCTATATCCAGTTTTTTAGAGCACTGAGAAGGTTGATTATGCAAAAAATGAAAGAGCTCGCTAAATTTCACAAAGCCTCAAGCTGTTTATACCAATTGTTTTACTTTGTGCCTTTCGAGGGTCAGGCTTACTGAAAAATTGAGAATGACAATTGCTTAATGCTTGAAGAATCAATTCCATCTTAAAGTTTTTCCTTGAGCTTTTATGAGAAAATGGCACCAGCATTCGAAATAGCTTTGCAAATGAAGTTGTATGCACGCTTACATCCCCTTTTTCTTTCTAATTTAGTAAAACCAAATGAAGAACTTTGCCATAAGGTTTTGCACAGTAGATCAAATCAACGAACTATTCCATTTCAAAGGAAAAAAAAACAATTAACTAAGAGAAATTAAATTTATTTCTTAAGATTTAGACATTGAAATATCATAGGATCCAACAGAAGAGCAGTTAAAGGCAGAAAATATAAATTATACAAGAAGAAACTAATTTCAAGCACCGGCCAAATGCACCACCAACTAACAAAACCTGATCCCAACTGCCGTTGAAACTCATCCATAACACGGCTCCATCCCAATCATTGCATAATAATTGGTAGTCCTTCCATAATGCAGCCAAAATCTTTCAAGCAGGAAAAGCAATGCATGTGTGGTCAAACAACACAGCGCCTACTTAACTCACCTAATCCATCCAATAACAACAAGCATAGGACACATCAATCCTGCATTGATGATAATATTTCTCCAGCCAGAAGCAGGATTTATTACTGGTTAACTTGTGAATGAGACTGACCTCGCTGCAAATATAAGGTTTTATAAATAGGTCCACAACTGGTTGAATTGTGCAGTTCTGACTTGATAAATGCCTCCAAACTTTCTATCACTACCTCAAGTTGAGAATCCTGATCAGAAACATAGCATCAACCTCTATCTTAAACCATTTAATAAACTATAAATCGTGCCGAAAGGAACCTCTAGTTAAAAATATCAATGACAAAGTTGAATGTATGCAAGATTTCGCTTCATTGTTGTCACCTAAGATTTCTCGGCATTTAGAAAGTTGGAAAGAAACATATAATAAGCCAATGATAAGGAAAATATGAGGATAACACCATAAGCATATACAAACAAGCAATGGTGACAGGAAGATTAACTTACCTTTAATCATTCCAGTTATCTGCACCGGGGATGTATAATTTGAGAAGAATAAAAAGATTTGAACGGTTGATGTCTTGCCCAGGTCCAGGCTCCAGGGAACTCTCAGGTACCCAGTTTCACTTTTGAGGAACTCCCCCTGCAGCAAAAAGGTTAGTTCCTGACAAAAGTAGTCTACAAGCATGCCAGAAACTTCACCATTATCATTCAAGATCTAATAAAATTTTCTTATACAACTGAGTGAACAACTGTTTTTTGAAAAAAAAAATTGGCTATATCGCTGAATGTCGAGGGAATAGTACAACATATGTTCTAACATCCTGCTTTTATTCTCTCATAGGGATATGCATGAAACGAGACACAAGTCTATGGCCAAGTGGGATTCTGCACTGGCTGTGGAGAAGCTAAAATTGTGCAGGACTGATCATATAAGCAAATATGATCTTTGGCTTTTGAGATGATTCTCTAAGCAACCGCACTATGCTGTTCATGCTCTGGAAACCATTCAGCTGGCCACCATTTTGGCCTAATCGCCTCAACCTTTACACCCTCCTGTCCTTGTATGGCCAGAGAACCTGACCCTTTAAATGCTTCCTCCAATCGCAGAAGACCTAGTCCTCGACATCCAAGTGCCGTTGTGATAGAACCAACCTTCTTGCCAGATGCAGTGTCAATCACTTCTGAGCCAGGAGCAACTTTTTGTTCCACCTCTGGATTAGAATCGTTGAAAAAAAATTATCCCAAAATATACACTTGCAACCCATATTACAGAAGCCAAATGGAGCAAAAATTACCTTTCTTATCCTCATCTAGTAACATTAAAGGAACCAAACGTTTGCGAATGACCCCCCTATGGTGTGTGCGAGCGATAAGCTCTTGGCCCACATAGCATCCTTTGTCAAAGCTTATTGCATTCAAAGCAGCAAGATTGTATTCAAGCGCTATTGCTTCACCTACACAACATCATAAGTTCCTAATTAAAAAGCCAAATGACATGTTGGGGTAAACAAAGACAGCCAACTCAATGGCACACCCAAAAGAGGGAGTGACAGTATTAGGGAGAACAATGACATTAATACAATTCAAAGTGAAGTAATAGGTAGAGTCATGAAAGGAGAAAAAGGATGCACCTTTTGGAATTTCAGTTGAGCCTTCAGCAACTCCATTCTCTATTCTCCATAACACATAATTTTCTTCATCTGTTTCCTTGTCAGCCTCAACCAAAGGAGCTGCAACCAGCCGAATTTTTGTGAGTAGAAATCTAAAAATATGGAAATTACATATTATTCAATCAAAAGGATTATCAGCAACGGTTGCCAGCTTCATAAGCCTAATGCTATAATGAGACACAAGATCTCACAAGCAAAAGAAGCCTAGAAAACTCACGTTTCTCGTTACTTGGAAAGATGCCCCGGAAACCTAGGCATTCCAATCTAGGATCCTTGAACCATTGCCATCCATGGATATCCCCACGTGCAGCTGACTCAGCAGAACGATCAACACCTGAGCCCCAGCCAATACTTGCTGCCTCTGGCTCTTCTGTATCTCTAGATTTCTGAGCAAGATTCCCACCAAAGCGCTGCCAGCAACAAAAATCATCTGCCACATTCTCAATCTCAACCTTAGACCTTAGACGATATCTGCATCAACATATATAAGTTAACATTTTCCGTTTGCTTTATAAAAATAAAATAAAATAAAACAATTCGTTGGCAAAAAAAAAGGAGAAAAATAGTGAATTGCTACTAAGATAAATTGCAAAGCTAACAACTTCAGCCTTAAGTGGTGCTGCAAAATAGTGAATTTTACCAAACAAACAAATCTTAACAGAACAAGATCACTACAAATTATAATTTCTGTAAACAATCCGGCAATCCCTGCCACAAAATTAACTCAAAAGAAAAGAAGGGGGAAAAAGAGCACACCTTTTAAAAGTCTGCAACAGCTCATCCAGAACAGAAGCGTCCACATCCGCTAACACCTCAATGGAGCCACCGGGGTCCGACCCAGGTCCTGATCCTGTTCTATCAAGCTTGTCGCCAGCCCGAACCGGTCTATACAGAAACAAATCGTACAAAAACCTGCCTTGAGGATTCAAAAGCGCAGCGTATATAGGATTAACGGTGACAGCGGGCAAGTTGGGAGTCGGCAGAGAAGAAGTTCGGTCACCAGGAGGTTCATCGAATCTCCGTATATCGTTAGTTAACAGCCCTTGAAGGAACTTGACGGTGTCTGGGCCGCTGAACCGGATTACGGACCGAGATTGTAAGAGAGAGGTGGTGGTGGTTTTGTTGAGCGTGTGGCAGCTGCGGGCAATGGACTTAAAACGGTGCATTTTATGATGTCGTTTAAGGGATAACTGGATTGAGATTGGGGGTTTTTATGGTGTTTGAAGAGAACGATGAACTCAGTTAGAATGGTGCCAAGTGGAGTTGGGGAGATTGAGGTGTCTTAACACGTGTGTCGTTTTAGCAGACACAGTTCCCTTGGGCTGACGAATTTGTTCTTTTCGCTGGCATAGGGCAAAATATTGAATTTGTTTTAGGTCAAACACAACATCTTGATTGCAGAGTATTAATAACTCCCACGTCAAATGCGTATGAATTGTTATTAAACATTTTTTTTCATTTTCTATATAAATAAATTTAAAATTAAAAATTGAAATTTTAAAATATTTTAAATCGAATCGAATTAAAAATTTGAGAAAAATCGAAATAAGATAATGAAAAAATTTCAGCTTGAACCCTAAATGAAGATTTGCTTATGTTTATAAAAACCCTAATTGAATTGTAATTGCACTAAACATTTGATCCATACTCATTTATCCTATAAAATTTAAATCCATTTAATACCTAATTTAATTAAAATCTTAAAATAAGTAAATGTATTAATTTATTTAATATTAAAAATAAAATTTTAATTAATTTAGTATAGTAAATAATTTATATTCATATATGTTATTTTAATAAAATAATATTATTTAACACTTAAATTTTACTTAGAATAACTAAGTATTTGTATTATTTGTGTAACTAAGTATTTTGACATAATAATACTAGTAATACGTTGGCAAATAAAAAACTCTCGATTTGAAAAAGAAATTTCATATATAAGATCAAAATTATTTAGACGTTTTTGAATTTAAGTATAATTATATTTAAGGGCCTAAATCCAATCAGAATGGTAACAAATATTATTAAAATAATATTAGCAGTAATAACAGTAATTACTAAGGAAAATGAAGAGGTCATGATTCAACGATCAAATAGAATATCTCTTCTTGCTTGAATAAATCATTGAAGAAAATTCCAAAAATAAATCAAACCGAATTACCAAACTAATGTCTAATTTTCAAGGTCCATACCGTACAACACTGCTCAATTTTCTCCTTGTGAGCTCACTTTTGACCTCATCATTTTGTAAAATTCTTACCCTACACACTCTCTCTTCAAATTATCGACCTAACTTACTTTGTATATAATTTTTTTATACATTTTTATATGATTTTTTACGTATTTAAAATTAGTAAACGTATTTAGATATATCCTAAAAGTTGGCAAATTGACATTTAATGCATCTGAATTTAATTTTTCATTCATTGAATAAATTAAATAAAAGCTCCATCACCTTAGCATTGGGTCAATAAAAATTTAAATTTATTTTTCGAATTATTTTTGAAATCAAAATGTCCTTATAGTAATTTAAATTGATATTGAAATATACTTATAATTATTGAAAATAGTGTAAATAAACCTATACAGTCGTCGAAAATAGTACTAAAATATCACTATTATTTAACACTTGCAAATGTATTTTAGCATTATTTTTAATAATTATAAAGGCATTATTGCTCAAAAAAAAATTTAATAATAAAATAAAATTCCGAGATAAATGTTAAGAGCAAAATAATATATATTCTCATTTAAATTTTATCAATTTCATATGTATAAAAAATTAGTTGGCCAACTTCAGATATACACGTTTTTTTCTTTGTATATCCTAGAAAATATTTGATCAACAAATAGCAAAAGACGTTAACAAAAGCATTCATGCACCAAAGTGTAATGCCTGAAATTTAAATTCACGGTTTTGACCGTAAAAATATTTTTTTTTCTACGGACGTTAAGTTGGAAAATTTATTTATTATTTTGGAAAACAGTTGGATACTTTGATTCACTTACAAGGCAGCCGAAAAACAAGGTGAAAATATTATATTATTCTCTTTTTTTTTTTAAAAAAATTGTTATTCTTACCCGTCATGATTAAATCAAGCACCAATTACGACTAAAAAAAAAAGCTTTTCTTTTCACTTAATTTCTTTTATTTCGATAGGTACTTTCACTTCATCACAGGCCACCAAAATTCATATATAATAAATGTTATAGTGATACAATTTCAAATTACATTTTTTTTAAAAAAAAATCATCCATTAAATTAACTATTCTCTACAGTAACAATATCTTAAGGACTGGATTTAAAAAAATGAAAAAATCATTAAATTGATAGAAATTTTTTAATAGACAAGTACAGTTAACTAGTTCATACGGACGAAATTATATTTTTGTTTTTAAAAATTATGTTTAATAAATTTAGACGCAGTTTTATTATCTAATTAATTAATTTTTATATAAAAATTTATAATTTTTTTCATAATATTACTATATTAATCTCGTATATATATATATATATTTCTAATTTCGTTGTTTATATTTGTATTATTAAATATTAGTTCAAATTATATTTTATTGTCCTATAAAATTTTATTTTATCGAAAAAATTATCACTCATTAATATTAATGACCAGGCCATTGATGTGATTTTATTTTATTGTATTGATAAGAATGATTTTTTTATGACTTGTATTTTGATTTATAAATCATCTTTTTATAACTTTTATTTTTATATTTGAAATACGTACAATTTATATGGATTGGTTGATTTTTTGCTATATTTGAATAATTTTATATGATAATTTTTTTAACAGTTAACTGATTACTAATGGACAGATTATCATTTTTATTTTTGAAAAAAATTGATTATAATGGAATGGATTTAAGAAATTAACAACTGATTAATTGATCCATACTCACTCCTATAATATTATTTAAAAAAAGAATGGCAAAATTATGACAATCACGTAAATAAATAATAATAATAATAAATAAAATTTATAACGAGGAAGGGATCAAAACAGGAATATCTAACACTGTACAATTGGCATGATTATTAAATGCTGTAAGCTTTCACTTTCATTGGAGTTTTAGATGTGGGCTGACCTAATTAATTCTGGTTATTGTCGGATGGCTATTTCTAAGTGGCCATCTGTATCTTGCAATCATGAATTTAAACATTACAAGATTTACGATTTGATCCCCCCACATAGGCCATCAACATGACATTAATTATGCTTTAATTATTTATTTTATTAAAGCATTAGTGAGTTTTATGGCTATCTAAAGCTGTGCATCGATCGGTTCGATTTAATAATTGAATCAAATCAATTTAATTAAAAATTAATTTTTTAATAAATTTTTAATTGAAAATCGAATCGATTTAGCTACTAATTAAATTGAATCGAAATTTTACGGTTCGATTTTTCAATATATATCATTAAATTTCAAATAATTTTAATTATATAATTAAAAAAATATATTTTTTATTGATATTCGGTTGGTTCAGTTTTTTTACGGTTTTTAACTTCTAAAACCGAACCGAAATAACTAATTTTTTTAGAATGAGAACTGAACCGAACCAAAATAATCAAATAATCGAACTGAATTAAAAAAATCGATCTGTTATTTCGATTCAACTCAAAATTTGCCCACCTCTAGCTACCCATAAAGTCAAACCTTATTATCGAAAAATTTATATCACCCTTTTTTTTTTTTATAATGTCAGAAATTTTTTTAATGATTTTACCCTTTAGAATTGAAAGTTATTAACCCGTTACTTTATTAGTGTGAACTACTGCCCATCACTTCACATTTCGCTAATGACGCGTTTAAAAATTCACTGCATAATTGATTTTGAAGGTAATCGGTGGTAATTACATTCGAGTGATGTATTTATTTAATTAAATAATTATTTAATTAGAGTGTAATTAGAAGTAATTGGACCCCTTTAATTACACTCTCTAATTTTCACTACTCCCATTATAATTGGTAGTAATTATACAATGTTATTACTCTTTATTTTACTAATAATTATTTTCTAAAAAAAAAGAAAAAACAATGTAATTACATTGTATTACAATAATTCAGATGTAATTAATTATATAATGACAATCAAACATGTTTAACAATTACAAAGCAGTGTAATTACATAATGATGTTCAAACAATCTATATATTTCTTATAATAACTATCTTATTTGAAGCGAGACTTCAATTTTAAATTAAAAATCGAAATTCAATAGTATAAATTTTTCAATAATTAATTATTTTTTTTATTTAAAAAAATTTTAAATAGTTAAATTTCAGTTTTCAAATAAAAAACTCCTCTATGGACAATAAAAGGGGTCAATAAAGAAAGAAAATGTAGGTTATTTTGTTAAAATCAATAACTACTATTTTTGTCATATTTTTTTTTTCTCTCAATCGGATATTAACTTAACTATCGAAATGAATGTATCAATAAATTTGGATATTTAATTTTTTTTTATTTTGCGAGTCTTATATTTAAAAGAAAATTTTTTTATTCGATTATCGATACTATGGTCTAATGATATCAAAATCATCTAAAGTATGTGAACTACGAAACTTAAATTAGAAACTTTTCTAAAGAAAGAAACCAACAAATCACAGAGTAATACATCATTTATTATTGATCATGTTTTTGTTTAATGATGATATCAAAGATCATCTAAAGTTTGTGAAATTAAGAAACTCAACTTAATTGAATTTTTCTAAAGAAATAAATAAACAAATCTCTATGAAGATATTATCCATCTATATTGCAGAATAAATTAAATTTTTTATATATGACAATTTATAATTGGATTAATTTATTATAAATTAAATTCAAACAAAAAATTTTAGACAATGAAATTAGATTCATGTGCAACTTATTCAGAATATTAAATAGATAAAATCACAAATATTCAAAAAAAATTACATTTAAAAACACGTTTTTTCCATTAAAATTCGCATTAATAAATTATTTTATAACTAAAAAAATAATTCCGCATTTGTGATAATAAAATCGAAAACACGGTTAGGGAGAAGGGCGTCAGAACTGGATGGGTCGGTTACACACCAACCACAAATATCCACGTCAGCAAAAAGAATTGGTTTATAAATGACGTGGCAAGGTTTCCGACCAACGGGAAGGTTTCTTACAATGAACAAGTTAATGCGGTCAACGTCAACAGCCGCTAAATAGAAAAATCTTTATTTAGACCTTTCGTACCGTACTTGTTTTTCTTTGGTCTCTACTCATCTTCTCGATATTTCAAAATTTCATTTTTTTTTAATTATAAAAATTAAAAAATAACATATTTCAAGTCAGAAAATTAATATTCAGTCATTTCAATTTCAATTCTAGTTGGAAATTTATAATCTTATATATATCTAAATCTATGTGCTTATCAAAGTCATTTTGAAATTCATTTTTATTTTTTAAGACAATATTTGCATACAAATAAATGTAGTGATGATAATAGCTTAATTATTATATGTGAAAATAAATTTTAATTATTTTCTATTCCAAAATGTCAAGAATGAATAATAGTTAAATATATAACAAAATTAGAAATCACCCCTAACTTCACGATCGAAAGTCTATTTACTTTTCTTTTAATTAAAAGTTTAATTTGTATCTTTGCTTTCAAATAATATAATTATCAAATATATATATATAACGAAATCATATATTTAATTTTTTTACTAATTTAATTTCTTATTAAACTTGAAAAATCTATCAATTATCTCTTATATACAGTGAGTAATATTAAAATTACTTGAAAGAATGTCACCCATGACATTATATCATTGCTATACTTAAAATAATTTTTACAGAAAATAGAATCATTCGTCAATAAAAAATTATGGTTTTTACAGAAAATAGAATAATTTTTAAAAGTTTTTTTTTAATTATTCGTGGTCATGTTGATATTTAATCCTTACCATAGTTTGATAATCCATCAATTAGCATCCATCGTGGTCTCCCATTGACAAACAATTTTTAATTCGTCAACCTTATCAAAAATTCTTCTTTTAAATTATTTTTTTCCCACTCCACGCCTAATTACAATAACAATATATTTTTGAAGATAATAAATAATAATAAGTTTAACGAATATGTTGTTGCCAAATCTATCTTTTTATTTAAATTTATTTTGATTTAACACTTGTAAAATTATATATAATAAATATTTTTATATTTAAACGTATTTATGTGGCAACAAAATTATTAATATGATTGAAAGACATATATAAATCATATATTTGCATTTATATTTTTTTAACCTCAAAATATATTGTTAAGTGTGGAATGTATTTGCTATATATGACTTTCGTAAGTACACAAATGAAAATGTTAGTTTGTAAGTACTTTACATACTTATTAGTATGCCGAGTATTTGGTTCGAAAATTGATCAATCTAATAAATTAAATGCATACTATA
>CANXYI011940993.1:0-14079 GCA_948208565.1 Hura crepitans
AATTACTTGTCCAAGTATTATGCCATAGTGGATTGTAAGATGAAGAGGATCATGTTAAAAGCTAGTGGCAGGTCAGTAGAATATAGTATCAGCAATTATGACTAGTATGAAAAGGCAAAAGGGTTGTCAAGCCTACCTTACATATGTGGTTGACACTGAAAAGGAAGTATTAGAAGCAAGTTATATTCCTATTGTAGCTGAGTTTGAGGATATTTTCCTAGATGAGTTACTTGGTATACCACCAGAACAGGAGTTAGAATTTGGAATTGAGGTGATGTCTGGCACAGTGCTAGTTTATATAGCTCTATATAAGATGGCTCTAGTAGAGCTGATAGAGTTAAAGATACTATTGCAAGAGCTTCTTGACAAAGGTTTTATTAGACCGAGTGTTTCACCATGGGGAGCATTAGTTCTATTTGTTAAGAAGAAGGATGGTTCTTTGAGACTTTTTGTGGATTACAGGAAGTTGAATAAAGTCACTATCAAGAACAAGTATTTCTTCCTATAAATCGATGATCTTTCTGAGAGTGAAAGAGGCAGACATACATAAGACAGGTTTTAGGACTAGATATGGTTACTATGAGTTCTTAGTGATGCCTTTTGAGTTAACTAAAGCACTAGTAGCATTTATGGATCTCATGAATTGGATCTTCAGGCCATTTCTAGATCAGTTTGTAGTAGTCTTCATCAATGACATCCTTATGTATTCTAAGAACAAATAAGAGCATGAGATGCATCTACGAATAGTTTTATAGATCTTAAGGGATGAGAAACTCTATGCTAAGCTCAGCAAGTGTGAGTTGTAGCTAGGGGAAGTGTCATTTTTTGGGTATATAGCACCGACAGAAGGTATAAGGGTTAATTCTAGCAAGATTCAATCAGAAATGGAGTGGAAACCACTTAGGAATACAACTAAGATCATGAGTTTCTTAGGTTTGGCTGGATATTATAAAAGGTTTTTCAAAGGTTTTTTTTAATAACAAGCCTTATGATACGTCTTCTGAGGAAGGATGTGAAGTTTGAATGGGATAACAGATGTCAGGAGAGTTTTGATAAACTCAAGAGTTTCTTGATTGAGGCTTTGATTTTGGTTTAGCTAGTGTCAGGAAAAGAGTTCACCATTTATAGTGATGCCTCACTAAATGGGTTAGGATGTGTACTTATGCAAAATGGCAAAGTTATTGCTTATGCTTTATAGCAATTAAAACCTCTTGAGAAAAACTACCTGACACAAGATTTAGAGCTCATAGCACTTGTGTTTGCTTTAAAGATATGGAGGCATTATCTTTATGGGGAAAAGTGCTATTTCTTCTCTAATCACAAGAGTCTAAAGTGTCTATCGACAGAAAAGAGTTAAACTCGAGGCAAAGAAAATGGATGGAGTTAATTAAAGATTATGATTGCCTTATTGACTATCATCTTGGGAAAGCTAATGTGGTTGCGGATGCCTTGAGTAAAAAGTTTATGTCAACTTTGAAGGAGATACATGTCAGTTTAAAGCTACAAGATGATGATGGACTGTTAGTTAAGATGTAAGTTTGATGCAGTTATTGAAGGAATCATAGAAAGATGATCATAGGCTTTATTGTATCATGGGTATGATCCAAAAGGGAAAGTCAACTAAGTTTGTGATTATGGAAGATGGATATTTGTATTATCATGAATGCTTTTGTGTGCCAGATAGGTAAGATGTAAGGCAGTAAATTCTATAAGAAGAGCATAATGTACCATATGTTTTGCATCTTAGCAGTACTAAGATGTACTAAGATTTGAAGATGGTATATTGGTGGCCAGGCATAAAGAGAGATATAGCTAATTATGTGACTAAATGTCTCACTTGTCAATAAGTGAAGGCCGAGCATCAAGTTCCTTCTAGTTTGCTATATCCCATAGCAATTCTAGAATGGAAATAAGATCGAGTCACTAAAGATTTTATGATTAGATTATCGATGACCAAGAATAAGCATGATTTTATTTGATAGATTGACCAAGTCAGCTCACTTCATTCAAGTAAGGAATGATTTTTCCTTAGAGAAGTTGGCTGAACTGTACATTGATGAAATAGTTAGGCTTCATAGAGTGCCTTCTTCTATCATTTCAAATAGAGATCACTATTTTACATTAAGATTTTGGAGGAAGTTCCACAATGCTTTGGGAACTAGGGTTAGTTTTAGCATGGCTTTTGATCCTTAAACAGATGGACAATCAAAGAGGCTTATTTAGGTGCTTAAGGATATGCTCTGAGTAAGTGCCATAGAGCTCAAAGGTAGCTGGGATAAGTATATCTCTTTGGCGGAGTTTTCCTACAACAACAATTACCAGGCAAGCCTTAGTACGGCTCTATATGAGGCATTATATGAGAGACAATACATGACTCCTTTATGTTGGAGTGAGTTAAGTGAGCATAAGCTAATGAGATCGAATTTAGTCAAGGATGCTAAAGAGAAAGTGAAAATCATTAGAGAAAGGCTGAAGGCTACTTCAGATAGACAAAAATCCTATGTGGATTTAAAGAAAAGAGACATCGAGTATAAAGTCGATGATAAAGTCTTTCTTAAAGTATCTCTATTGAAAAAGGTGTTGAGGTTTGGTAAGAAAGGGAAGTTGAGTCTGAGGCTTATTAGACCAGATAAGATCATAGAATGTGTGGGTCCATTAGCCTAAGACTGGCTTTACCTCTAGAATTATAGTAGATTCATAATGTGCTTCATGTCTCGATGCTAGGAAGGTATAGATAAAACCTTTTACATGTGTTGATAGCTAAAGAGGTAGAGATACGGCTAGACTTATCATATGAGGAAGAACCTATAAGTATCTTAGTTAGAGGTTAAGGAGTTACGGAATAAGGTAATGCCATTAGTAAAGGTGTTATGGTGACATCACAGCATGGAAGAAGCAACATGGGAGAGTGAAGCTCAGATGAGAGAGCAGTATCCACATCTCTTTAGATTAGGTATGTCAAAGATGACATCTGTTTTAAGAGGGGAAGAAATTTAATGACCAAAAAATCCTAACTCTCATGAATAGTACTTCTCAGGATCAATAGTGCTTCCTAAAACTTGATTCGCACTAAGTGCACCAATGGGGAGTATTAAATATGAGAGAATTTTGGGCAAAGTTTGAAGTCAATTCGAAGTCATTTGGATGGTTAAAAATGCTAAAGAATATTTTACGGCAGTGTCCGATGAATAGTACCGTAGACAAGCTGAACTCTAAAACAAATTAAAAATTGCTCAAAATAATATGAAAATGTTGCAACATGATACTCAAAATTTCTGAATAGTCCATTGGCTTTAGAATTAGAATGTTTTGATATCGGGAAGTATTTTTACTTAATTTTTGAGAAAGAAAATATATTAATTTTTTGGGTTTCCATTGTTCTTTTGGGCTCAAGGTTTTAAGGGAATATAGATGAGGAATTATCTAATTTTTGTGATAGAAATGAGGGAATTTTGATTTTTAAAGAGGGGATAAAAATTTTATAAAGTTTTAAAGAAAGAAATTTTTAAAAATTATAAATGCCCAACTTTCGTCTCCCTTTTCCCTTATTGCCGACACCCATCTCTTGTCTCCCTCTCTTCTTTTTTCTTTCATCAAACGCTCAAACCCATCATCAAAAATTTGTCCTGAAGGGTAGATCATTCTAAAAGGAACCCGTAGATACTAAGAAACCTGAATTTGGTGGAGTAACTCGAGAGGAATTGTTATTTCCCTCCTGAGGTGAATAATACATATATGATATTTGGGTAATTTTCCTTCAGTTTTAATATTTTTCCTAGGTTCCTCAGGTGTGCAAGATATTATATATAGGCTCATTTTGATTTTTAAAGTTTTCTATGATTTTATATGATTTTTCTAAGAATCATACCTATTTGATTCATAGGAAAAACTCGAACTGAGTTTCCTAAGGCAAGGAAAAGGCTTAGAAGAGCATCAGGCATCCATGATGACCTATCTCAATGTATGTAATCACCTTAATTTGAATGAAATATATATAAATCTATTATGGACATTATGACATAAATTGGCATTTAATGCAATAATGGGTAATAAATGCATTTGTTGGCATGAATGCATATAATGTGATGACCTAGAACTTTTTATGCTTGTGTGATGCATAATTATAGTGTAAACAAGTAAGAATGGCATTATGTGAATTTATGCATTTATTAATGTTGTATGTAATTAATATGCACATATGGGTGTAACATTAATAGATGTTATTATGTGGCATGAATGAGATGCATGGTGATAGTATGCTAGTTGAATTGTCCTTGAATGATGACATGCTCATAAATGTAGTAATATGACCATATAATACTAATATGTGATATTGATGCTATATGATCTTATGTGGTCAATTTGAAGTATATGGATGTGATGTTAAGCATTTAAGCATTATTTCTAATTGTAAATGTGTATGTGTGTGTGATTTAATGGCCTTAGGTATGTGGAGACCGAAATTTATGCATAATGGTTATATGTGCATTTTGTGAATTCTAGCATGTGCTTTTATTTATAACGTTTGCTTTGGCTTTGAATGCCTTTATATCTATTTACATGTATCAAATAAAGTTATGTATGTGCTTATAGTGGTGGCCAATGCCATCTTGAATGACATATGGTTTATTGCCATGTATATAGTCATATAATGCATGAATATCGCTAAATACCGATAATATGTGTAAAATGGCAAGTAATGTGAAATGTGATTATTGTGCATAACCGTTATACATTAGACATTATAATGCAAGTCAATGATAAAAGTAATGGTATAATATGTGATTATGATGCCAGATGAGTATTCTAGTTCTTACATTTAGGCAATGTTATCATTTGGTGTTATTGAGCTTATGTAAGCCTAATTTTGCTATCCTATGTATTATTTAACTCATGCTACTTGGCATGAGTGTTTAGACCTCACTGATGTGTGAAATGGCTAATGTGATCAGTTTATGTAAATTGAGACATAAACAATGTTATATGTTTAAAATGGTTTAAATGAGATAAATCGACAAGTTTAAGGATACCTATATAGTTGACAACCTAGTTTGGATAGGTTAACCAGTCAACTAGGATCAACAGCTGCAATGTTTACTTTTTGGTAAGAGACCTATGGGTCATATGCATTTTTGTCAATGGGCTCTAGGCTTTTGAGCCACTATTTTAGCACTTGCTTATTCGAAGCCTATAGGCCAATGTGATATTTGTCTATGGATACCAATTCTTTTGGGTGCACCATTTTACACACCTTCGGGTGCATGTTATCCACTATCCAACCTTAAATAGTTATCTCCTCAATATGGTCATGAGTTAAACATATAATAAGGATAGTTGTGATTGCAGCATATGTTAAGCATAAAATAATGTTATTTGCAATTTAAATGATGTGTTATGTGTGACATTGGTAATTTTGACATAATGATAGGTTAAACCAATTAATAGGATATATGTGGTATAATGTGGAGTTTAATACTCATATAATTGATGTGTTGGTTCATATAGGGTCTTAAAATGTGAATATGTGGTAATGATGCATATGTATTGTTATGGGTCAAAATGTGTGTTTTTATGCTTATTATAATTTATAATGGAATATGTGTATGTTTTTTACCGATATATGAGTACTTTATGCTTCTGGTTGATTTTAATAATGTTAAGAGCAATTATGCTATGAGTATAGACATAATACGGTTTTCATATTTTTAAAAGGCAAGTATGTGCTACAATTGCATAATTATGTGATATTCATAATACGTGCATGTGTATGATAATAAATGATTCATATGGTATATATTTCATAAAAGTGTGCTTAAAATGTTATATCAAGTTAAAGTGAATACACCACTGAGTGAAAGTTTAGCACATTGCCTATTTGCGATGTGTAGGTAATAGAGCAGCATATTAGAGTCAAAGCTTTTGCCCTACAAGAGAACAATAATACTACCCTTCTAAGGTACTTTTAGGTTTCTTTTTGTAAAATGATGATGATGTAAATATAAGATAGTGTTGCTCTTGTGATTCCAAAGGGATTGGGTCTAATATGCAAATTATGGGTTGATTTTGTAACTAAAATCGTATTATTGTAAAAGCTTTATTTTTCTTGCATGAATTATGTGATAACACTGATGTTGCATGTGAGAATGTTGATTAAGTTGAGCCTGAGACTCTGTTATTTTTTTATGAGTTTAGAGGGTCAGGAGAACCCATTTGGAGTTGAGATGTGTTATATGTCTTATTAGAAGTGCTTTTAATAGGTTTACTATTTAGGAAAGTGTCCCGATATAGCCATTATGTTGCCGAATTTTTGACATGATAACCTTATTAATTGCCTCGTAAAGCATGCCAAATGATTTTAGTGTTTTACAACTCCATAAATAAAGAAATTGTTTAATGAATAAAAGTTTTAATTTAATTAGGTTTTTATGGGTAGTGAAATCAAGTATTGTATGTGTGGTGTGCACTCCCTATTCAGGTCCAATGTACGGATCAAGTGGAGGGCGCCACATGCTAATTCCCTAGTTGACCGATCAACCCATCTAATAGGTCTCTAACTAATGAGCCATGTCACTATTCATTCTCAATCATTTATTTATTACTCATCTTTTATCTTATGTCAGTCCACTAACAACTTTTATTTTCATTTTTAGTGCATTTATATACTTTGCCCATTTTAGGTCATTTTTCCCAAAATCACTATTAATTTTGCCATTTTTTCTATAAGTTACTATTCCTTTGGTCATTTCTCAATATCATGATTTCTATATATCTATACCAACCATGAATTCCTCATTTCTCCACCCAATGTCTCAATATCCTCATTAGTTCATTTATTATCCTTATGCCTTTATTTGTACACGTACAAATCACCATTTCAAATGCCATTCCTAATATCACCATTATACATTATTTTAGGTCACAATTTCCCAAACTACCATTCAACACATCTTGTTATTTTTATTGACATTCCTAGCATGATTTTTCCATCTCATTTCTATGTCAATGCTATACTTAATTTGCCGTACACAAGTATACACATTACAACACATACAAGCATACCATTCATCGAAGGCATGCACATACACCTACACTTACTTTTTCTTTCTTAATTCATCCATACAAGCTTATTTTCATGCCATTAACATTACTATATCATCATTTCACATAAATTTCATGCATAACCATAGTTTTTACCATTTCCATACACACTCACACAAATGAATTCATACAAAATCACATGGCGTGCATAAATTGTGTCAAGTCCACATACCTAGGATGTGAGAACACCCCTTTTTCCACCACTTCAAAGTCTTGAATGGGGTTCTCCTTAAACACCTTCTTTTTGACCTAACATAACTAAATTTTTCCTTAGAAAATTTCCTAAAAACCCTACATAACTCCAAATTGAAATCTAAAACCATGAAATTTCTTAGAATTACTTAAGCTGCATAAAACAAAAATAAAAATTAGGATAAAGTTACTTATACCCAAACTATTCACCAAATATCAAAATCTCACTTTCTAGCCTTCTTTTCTTATTTTTGTTAGTTGGATTATCTTTAAGAGACTATAGAGGTTAAGAAGCATATAAAATTTTGGGGAAATAGGCTAGAATTGAGGAAAAATTGAAGTAAAAAAAGGGAGAGAGAAAGTAGGAATGGCATCAGCCAAAGGAGATGGAGAGGGGTGGGAGGTGAGTTTGGCACATGTGGCACCCCCACATATGGACACCCTTTTATATTAGTGGGGTGGACGGCTTAGATCGCACACCCTTTTAAACTTTAAAAATTCATAGAAATTTCTCTAAACCTCCAAAAATAATCATTTTAGTTTTAAAAATCCTTGACTAGTGCCATTAAGAGACCCATAAATTTTCAAGTCAAAATTCCATCGACAACTATGGTTACTATTCACCCGCTAAAATAAAGATAGTCCAAATAAATATTAGATGGTCTCAAAAAATTAATATTCTTTCACCGCCATGTAGATTGGAATTTTTGAGGTTCAAGGTATGGAATTTTTGGGTCTATTCAGGCACATCGCGGGGCTGTCTCGGCACAACCTCATTTATATCACTATTCACTAGTTCATAGCTCGAATTGATTTATTGGTTCTGCCAAAATTTTAAATTATTTCATTTTGTCCATTTTATGACCTGTCAAAGTTTTATGACTAATATGCCCCTTTCTAGCCTTACTAAGGTGCCCCGACCCATAAGGAGCACTATTCATGCCACAGAGGTACTGTTCATGAAACTTCGACTTATAGGCATTACATAAGTCTTGTACACCAGCTAAACAATATGCCATTAGAGCTCAAGAGCAGCATGATGCATATTATTGCACATACTTTTTCTATATTTGACATTTTAGTTTATGCATTAATTGATTTAAGGTCTAAACATTCATACACATACACCACTTTAGCACATAAGAGGGGATTATATGCTAACACTATAGAACAAACATTTTAGTAACTAATCTCATATTATATAGTGTGGTAGTTAACAAGTTGTATTGGAATTGTCCTATGTTTGTGTAAAGTATGAATTTCCTACTAATTTGATTAAGTTACCTTTCCATGAATTTAATTAAACCTTATGCATAAATTGTTTATCAAAACATCAGGCTATTGTGGACTACAGAACGAAAATAATCACACTTAGAACTTCTAATGGGTATGAAATAATAGTTTTGGTTGATAAGATAAATTTCCTTTCTATTGTTATTTTAGCCGTAGTTTCAAAAAGTTGATTAGAAAGGGATATGAGGCATATCTTACACACGTGGTGGACGTGTGAAAAGATAAACTAGACATTTCCCAAATCCTTATTCTATCATAATTTCATGATGTTTTCCTTGATTAATTTCCTAGTCTACCTTAAAAGCATATGTTAGAATTTTCTATAGAGATTTATCCAAGTACAACACCTATTTTCATAGCTACATATAGGACGTCCCTAATAGAGTTAAAATAGATAAAAATCCAGCTACAATAGTTGTTGGATAAAGGGTTTATTACACTTAATGTTTCTTCTTTGGGAGCACAAATTTTATTTATGAAAAAGAGAGATAGGTCTTTAAGATTGTGCATAGATTATTGATAACTGAATAAAGTCATTATCAAGAACAAGTACCCACTACCATATACTGTTGATTTATTTAACCAATTGGGAGGCGCTACAGTGTTTTCAAAAACTAATTTAAGATTAGGGTATTATCAATTGAGGTCAAGGAAATTGATGTTCTAAAGATAGCTCTCAGAACCCAATTAGACACCATGAATTCTTAGTCATGCCATTTAGGCTTACAAATACCTCTCTAACTTTTATGAATTTGATGAATCAGATCTTCTAACCACATCTAGACCAGTTTTTTGTTATTTTTATTGATGACATACTAGTTAATTCTATGATTAGGGAAGATCATGAATAATATTTTTAAATTATCCTTTATACTCTAAGAGAGAAGGAATTGTATGCAAAGCTTAGCTAGTGTGAATTTTGGCTTAATGAAGTTTCATTTCTAGGTTATATAGGTTCTATATAAGATATTGTAATAGATTTAAGAAAATTAAAGCTATTTTAGAATAGAAGCCACCTAAGAATGTTACAAAAAATAGAAGTTTTCTAGGATTAACAACCTATTATAAATTGTTTGTTAAAGGATTCTTTATGATTGCTACTCCTTTGACACATTTACTTCACAAGAATGTTAAGTTTGAGTGGGATAATAAATGCCATAAGATCTTTCATAAATTAAAGGCGATGTTAATTAAATTGCCTATCCTTACTAACTAGTGTTGGGAAAAGACATTTCATATATAGTGATGCCGCTTTGAATGGACTAGGATATATGTTAATGCAGGAGGGCAAGGTCATTGCTTATGCATCTAAATAGTTAAAACCATATGAAAGAAACTATCCTACATAAGATCTTGAGCTATCTGTTATTGTTTTTGCTTTTAAAATGTGAAGGCATTACTTATATGGAGAAAAATGTCATGTTTATGCTGACTATAAATGTTTAAAATACCTTTACACTTAAAAAGAACTCAACTTGAGATAGTGTAGCTGGATAAAGCTGTTAAAAGATTACAACTATCTTAATAATTATCACCCTAGCAAAGCAAATGTGGTAGCAAATATGTTAAGGCAAAAGTTCATGTCAAGTATTGCTATAGTGATTTAATATCATTATGTATGTGCTAATTATGGACTTATTACGTAACAATTGTAATGCTTTCTTTGTAATAGCTTTTAAAGCTATAAATGGTCAATTGAAGATTATAAATGACGGAGCTCTTCTAGCTTATTTATAAGTTTAACCAAAATTGCTTCAATAAGTAAAAGTGAATCAAAAAGAAGATAGTAAGCTAATGGAAATTGTAAGAACCATCCAAGAGGGGAAGTCTAATGAGTATGACCTGAAGGAAGATGGATATCTGTATTACAAGGATAAACTATGTGTACCAAATATGGGTGACCTAAAGAAGAACATCTTAGAGGAGGCACATAAATCTCTTTATTCAATGCACCTTGGGAGTAATAAAATGTACCAATATCTGAAGTCATACTACTAATGTCATAGGATGAAGCATGAAATAAAATTTCTTCAATGTTAACAAGTAGAGGCAGAACATCAAGCACTATTTGGTCTACTACATTTAATTTTAATACCAAAGTTAAAAAAAGACTAAATTACAATAGATTTTTTCAATAGCTTAACATTCAAATAAAGAATGTGTGAATTAGTTTTAGTGATTGTAGATAGGTTGATGAAGTCAGCACACTTTATACCAATAAGGATAGACTATTTCTTTAAGAAACTTGCTTAGTCATAAATAAATGAAAAAGTAAAGCTATGTGGAGTGCCATTTTCAATTTTATATGATTGGGACCTAAGGTTCACATCAAGATTTTAGAAGAAATTACAAGATGCCTTGAATACAAAATTATATTTTAGAATGGCATTCCACCCTCAAACCAATGGCCAATCAGAATAGGTTATATAGGTAATGTTTAAAGTTTATAATGCTATAGAATATTGATGCATATGGATTCAATAATTGACACTTGTACTGATAGGTGTTGGGAGATATGTTAAGAAGTAGTTCTATAGAGTTCAAAAAATGTTGGGATAGATATCTAGCACTTGCTAAATTTGCTTACAATAATAGTCATTAAGCTAGTTTGGGAATGTCACCATATGAAGCTTTATATGTTAAAATGTATGGGACACCTTTATTCTAAAGTGAGCTTAGTAAGACTAAGTTAATGGGACTTGATTTAATGAAGAACGCTAAAGAAAAAGTGAAGACTATAAAGGAATATTTGAAAACTGCCATTGATAGACAAAAATCTTATGTTGATTTAAGATAAAAGATATTAAATTTGAGGTTGGTGACTAGGTATTCCTTATGGTGCCACTATGGATGAACCTAAGTTTTGGTAAGAAGGGCAAGTTAAGCCCTAGGTTTATTACTCCATACAAGATAACTAAATGTGTACGACTAGTTATTATTAGGCTGGCTTTTCCTTTAGAATTACAACAAATATATGATGTATTCCACATTTCTTTGTTTAAAAAGTATAAATCAAATCCATTAAATATTGTAAATACTAAGGAAATTGAAGTTTAATGAAATCTGACATTTAAAAAAGAACTAGAGAATATTAGCTTAAACTCAAGAAGTGAAGGAATTATGGAATAAAATAATGCCACATGTTAAAGTTTTATAGAGATATCATAATATAGAAGAAGCCATGTGAGAGATTGAGGATTTGATTAAGCAACAATATTCATATTTGTTTAGCCCAGGTAAAATTTCAAGGATGAAATTCTTTTTATAGGGAGAAAATTATAACACTATAAATATTTTGGGTTTAGAGTACTTCTAGAGCCATGAATAATATTTTTTAGGAAACTGAGCTATACTAACCCGATTGGATGGAAATATTATTCATAAATAATTAGTAGTTCAAATTTAACATGAAAATGGTAAAAATTTAAGATGAAAGGTTGTTAAGGTGATCAAAAATCAAAAATAAATTTTGAGGCATGACTTTATGTGAATAGTAAGATGATTAGAGCAAAATAACAAAGTCAACAATTTTTACCAAAATCACTAGGGAATGAAACTTGCTAATACTAAAATAATTAATGACATCTAAAAGTAACAAAATTTTAATTTATTTAGTGGGGGAAAGATTTGAATAAAAAATGAGAAATTTAATTATAAGAAAAGAATAAAAGAAATTATAAGGCCAATTATGAATTAATATTTTTATATAAAGACCTATAAGAGCCATTGGATGCAATAGTGAGCATTAAATCTCCACCTTTGATTTTATGAAATATTAGAAAAATCTAGAGAATAAAAGATGACACAAAAAAATAATATTTAAAGGAGATATTTTAGGTGGGACTTAATATCCACCATTGGTCATTTTAAGACAACCTATCATAGTTATGCACTTATGCATATTTTATGACAAAATAGAAAAGCTCATCTTCTTTCTCTAAGCTCCATGGCGGAAACCTCCATCAAGCCACCAACTCCATTTTTGTTTCCTTAAATCAATGAATAACTGTTCAAATTCTCACTTTAAAAAATAGCTTTACTTCATCTCTTTCTATAACACCCTCTTCCCATTCTACCTGAATAGGCAAGGAGTGTCACTTCCCACTATGGTCACCCATCCTAGATTTTTGCAAGGGCCTCTCATTTAACTTTATACTCTTTAATTCTATTTACTTATATGTGTAATCTAGTCCAACCTAAACACTTATTTATTAATTACTGTCAATTTGTAACTTATCAACCTTGCATCAGGCATTACCAGACATTTATAAATAATCGAGCAGCATAACAGTTGCCTTATTACCTAACCCAATATTAAACCTGTAAAAATAGCACTCTTATAAATCCCACACCATCCATAACCATCAATGGACCCTCTGGTCCTCCATACACAATTAGTTTTCAACACATATCAGTTATAAGACATAACATAGGGTCAGAGACCTATCAACACATATGCATTCAAAATAAACATCACTAGTACACCACCATTTAGTTTATCCTACTTTAATACTTAACTTGTTTTGTAAGTGAGTTCCATAACCCGCCTAGCCAATTTACATGAGTGTATTACTGACAAATTACTAATAAAAGAAAAAACAAAATACCTAAGCAAAACTCGATCAGCTACACAGTTGAAGAGGCCTGATGCTTACCTATCTCCTGTCTACAGCCTACGCATCAGAACACTAGCACGCTGAGTATAAAACTCAGTGGTGGAATAATTCAAATAAATTATGCCATTCATGCAACATGTAGTGAATCATTCAATAAACACATATGTTCAAATTATAACTGACTAAATACCCATACCACAACCTTATCTTAGTTACCTATCTGTGATTCAAAGACTTGTGACCAGTGTACATTAATGTAATTATTTATAGGCCCATAATAGATAGAGATCAATTTAAAACACTGGACAGCGGGATGTGCTATGCCAGTACCTATAACAGATGACAGAGAACAGTCTGTGGACCATTTCTACACCTGCAAGATATAGTACATAATTCCTATGGTGGACACTTAAGGCATGTCTGTAGACTACCTCAAGGCCACAATAGTATACCTTGTAGTGCAGTGGTTCAACATTGAACCTAGGCGGCTGCACCCGCTATACTGTATTACCTGGCAGTAGGTCCCATATGGACTGACTACGTAGCAGCTACTCTATCCCTAGTTGACCGATCAACCCATCCAGTGGGCATCTAACTGATGTGCCACTAATCAATTTAAGACCTAAACCCTTTTGTATTTCAGGTTTAATTTACCCCTATACCCTATCCTTGACCATTAATTACCATTTTACCCTTATCGCAAAAGTCACTATTTATTTGGTCCTTTTGACTTTTCACACCTACCATTATCCACCTATTTTAGACCTTATTTTTAATCACCTATTATACCATTAACTTTAGATTCACTCACTTACATAATGTATGTGAGATGACACTTTAACTTACATAACAACCATACCAATTTAGTCACCAATTATTA
>CANXYI011941108.1:0-12959 GCA_948208565.1 Hura crepitans
ATTAATCATGACTCCATTTCATTTCATGGTACCCAACTTACTATAATATTTATCACAACTTTTTTACAATATTTATAAATATTTAGTATAAAAACTATTGGTAACACTTTTTGAATTCAGTATTTCACTATAAATTTAAAAATCATCTCAACATCTCAAAAATGATAAAAGATATTATAAATTACAAACTTTCATATGTATAAAATTTGAAAAAAAAACCACTAGAAAATTAATTACAAAATTAACACAAATATAAAACTCTTCTATATCCCCATAAACAAACAGAACAATATTAAAATGAGTAATTTAATAGAAAATTTAATAACAATAACAACAACATAATTCCTAAGAAAACCAAAAGTATTTCTAAAAAAGTATATAAACTAAACATACATTTTCAAAACCTCATTATGCAAAACTACTAAAAAAAAATGCCGATTCATGATTTCCTCTTCAATGCACCAAATGATGTTTTAGCTATCATCCTATCAAAGGCAATTGAACAAGATGAAGAACAATTCAGACAATTATCTTTAAGGTAAAATTAATGATTTCTTTCATATGCATACTCAAGTTTACATTCTATATTTTTACTATCAAATACATAAGAAAAATGTACTTACACATTTTTATTCTCATTCTTCTTTTGTATCAAGCTCCAAACACATAAGGGATAATATACAATCACTAGATGTCTTATGCAAACTCCAATTACAATTTTTCAAACAAAAGCTTCAAAGAATTGACCATGGAGGAAAACTTTTTCTAACAAGATTAACTAAAGTAGGTAACCTGAAAGCGACAATGCTATTAGGAGTCCACCTCTTCAACAATGGATTAAAAAAAATTTGGATGCTAACTTCTATAACAAAGTTGCACAACTAAAATTGACCTATACATTTATATTCATGGAATTGCCCTACTATCAATGGAAAACTATGAAGGAGTGAAATTACTTCATTCCTTGCTTGGATCAAATGAGGACAACATAAAGTATTTCAATGCTGCCAAAATTTCAAGCAGATGTTATCATCGAATGCGACTATAAATATCAAAACCACAACTTTATGCAATTTTCAAAGTCAACATCACTGGTATCTTAAGCAAAAAAGGAAGATTAGCAACAATAAGGAATTTCTTATAACTAGACATATACCAGCGCCTTGCACGGATATAATGGCAATCAATATATTTATTTATTTATTTATTTTATTTATATATAATAAAATTAAATTTGAAAATTATTAAGTTAGAACTTTGTCATGTGTCATAATAAATAAATTTTTTACATTTTCCTATTCTTCATTTTTTTTTGAATTTTAATTATGATTAGTTAATTAATTAACTAATATCATTAAAATTTTAATAATTAATTAATTAATTAATATCATTATTTCATATTATTTATATTTACCTTTCTATTTTATTGACTTTGAAGAATCAAAAGTTGTAAGTGTAAATAAGTGAATTTATATATCACTCCATATTTGTTTTATTTGTTTCCCTCATCTCATTATACTATATCTTGATTAGGAAACTATGATTGAATACTAATGAATTTTATACACTACTTTTAGACTATATTTATACTTATTGAAAGAGAAGTATGAAAAATTTTATTAAATGATATATAATTTTTTAATCATTTTAAGTATTCCACTTTAAATATTTTAAAAATTAATTAATAATGGTGATCAATCTGCTATATAAGGAACACATTGATAAACATATTAATATATATCAATATATCATAATAATACCATGATAAAATAATTATATTAAAGAAATTATTAAAAAGTTGGACAAATGCCAAAATTTACTTCTAAGTTTTATAAAATAGACGGTATTTACCTTTAAGTTTTTTTTTTTCTAAAAATTATAAAAAAACTATTGAACTCTTCAAGTAAAAAATGATATATATATATATATATATATATATATATATATATAGTTTATGTTTAATCGTTATATGTGAAAATTTAATTAATCATACTTTTCCTTTCATAAATATTATAAATATAGCCTAAAAGTAGTGTAAAAAATTCATTAGTATTTAAGTATGATTTCTTAAATAAATAAGCAAATATTAAAAATATAAATCCACTTATTTATACTCGTAAATTTTGCCTCTTTAAAATCAATAGAAAAGGAAGTTAAATATAAAGAATATAAAATAACAACATTAATTATTTAATTATAGATAAAAATTTAATGATATTAATTAATTAATCATAATTAAAATTTAAATAAAATGAAAAAAAGGGTAAAATAGGAAAATATAGAAAAACTCCACATTATGCCACATGGCAAAATTTTATCTTAACAACTTTCAAACTCAGCTTTATATATATATATAAATAGATATGTCCTTTTTGTATGATAGATATAGAGACTTATAAGCTCAATTATAACATCATATAAAAAATAAACATGTTACACAATGTCTAATGAAATAAAAATAAAAAAATAATAATATTCAAAATTATTTTCCACTATTTATTATTCTTCAAAAAAAATGTCTCACAATCACTATATAAATACTTAAACGAAATAAATAAATTATAAATTACAACAAAAAAACTAATACTCAGTAAATAATATGCGCAACGCGCGAGCCACGTACTAATAAATTATGTATTATCACATAGAAAATAAAAGTTATGACATAAATTATTTTATGAAAAAGCAATATACAAAAAGTTTGATGGATGAGAAATTTTTTTTTTTTTTTGCTCATTATTGGATCAAAGTATACAGATTTTGCATCTTTCAACAGCAAATACATTGAAAATTTCCCTCCTCAAGGATTTCTCAGAATTTAGAGGGCTTGAGCGGATAACTGTTTTCCAAACGAAAACAATGAGATTTTAGTGTATCTGGCTATTAGTTTATGCAATCAACTAAAGGTTAAGCTAGCAAACACCACGGAAAAAAGATAAATTTACTCAAGTCCTTCTAAACAATTCTGATAAAGTCTCAACTTTTGATTCCCCTTTAATGTCTGCATTGTCATCATCATCAGTGGTTGGAGGATGTAATGTACTGTCGTTTAAGTACCCCTCGATCCGCATTGAGAGTTCAACATGGCATGGGTTGGAAGCCTCCGCATCATCTGCTTGTTCAGGAGGTGCCTCGGTTACCCCATTCAAGGAGCCTAAGGAAGATGAGCGTGATATCGTGCCTGGTGCTACTGTTATTTCATCTCCCTCGTCGATTGTTGTATCAAGTGAACACTCTGATCTTGTAGCTACTGAATGCACAGATTCACGCTTAGACCTCTCCTTCACTCTCTTACACCAGCTGTGTAGCGACTCTCTAACACTCTCCGAAACCAATGCTTTCTTCCACCGCGATCCCATCTGAAATCATCAAAGATCAGACATGTAATAGCATATCAGAAGCTTTAAGATGCCAATATGTTGTATGAAAGAAATTCATGTCACAAAAAATATTGCTTGCAATATAAGGTTCTTTTGTCTGGTTCGATCCAGCAACCTTACAATCCCAAAAACAAATTAATTCAGTGGGAAATTGATGATTACGTTAGAAGTTTAGAATTATCTAAGTAATGAGAGTTAATTTTGTTAGTTAAAAGTTTGGCAAACCTGAGTAATGATTACATTCAGAGGCACTGTGCTGCAGCTACACCAAAACTGCACAATAATCCTGCATTGATCCATATAATAAACAATCATTTTGCAATTAGTAATTCCAGAAAGTGGTTTGTACTTACTTGGAAGCATTTGATTTCCAGAATAAACTCAGAGATAAGGAGAAAACTTACCCAGAGGCCAGACGAATGACTACCATCATATGATTTTTCATGAAACATGATCTCTGCTTAAGTCCCCACTAAACATAAGGAAAAATTTCAAAATTTACTAAAGCTGCAGTCATCGTATTCGAAAAGCTATCTCGTGATTTCCTAAGTAATAGTTCATTCATCATTCATAATCATACAAGCTAATGTAATTAAGAAAGGAAACTCTTTAGTACTGAGTTGTTAAAAGAAATAAGCTTTCTGTTATCATTTCAATAAAATGGCATCCATAAGAGCATTCAAGGCTAAATGAGCTCGAAGCACACGTGCATAATCACGTGAGGTCATGAAGACTTACCAAGGACCAGATGAATGTTGCCATCTCAAAGGCATTCTGCAGAAGGAAAAAAAAAATGAGGACCACACATAATTAACCTTGTGTATAACATAGGAGAAGATTTTTTTTCCTTTTTATTGGCCAATACATAGGATATGATTTAGTAACCTGAAATATGATAAATTGTAATAGTCTTAACAGTATCTCAGGTTTCCCAAACCAAAACAGATCATCCCTAGGCTTCACTTGAGTCCCAACAGATGGACCTGTTTGCTCCACAATTTCAAGTGCCAATGTGGAAACAACATGCTGAAGTTTTGTCCCAACAACCATGACAAGCTTTGACATATAACACAATTGCACAATACATAAATATTTGTTGGTATACAGTAAAATGACCAAGAGAGTGAGCATGCTTACAATGGCAAGGAGAGCCAAAAGTAAATATTTAAACGTGCAACATTTAGAAAAATTCACTACCCAGGAACTTAATAATGGCAAAAATATATCTAAGTTTACATTCAAAAATAAATGACAACTCACCATGGATATTAACGAAGATGCATATTATTGCATAACCCCACAGCAGCCAGCTGCAAAATCAGGAATCTTCTAACATTAAGGCAATGGACGTAAACTACTAGAAATGCATTAATATACACTCCAAGATCGAATAGATACCTAATCCCCAAAATGCCGTGAAATTCATCTTCCATGCTCCGAACCATGTAGCGATGGAAATTGTAAGAAAGCGACAATTTGTGCTTCTGAAAAGTAGAAAGTATGGCAATAGATATCAATAAGGATCAAAATCAGTGATCAAGACCAGAACAAAGCAGTCCCATAGCTTTCTGGAATAATCTAGAATATGACATGAATGTCCATAATAGCATGATTGCAAGTTAGATACCCACGGTGAGGAAAACCAATCGCAGTGCTAAGTAATCTGATTTCTTTATAGAACTCTTAAATTGTCGAAGGAAGCAAAGCTGCAGAAGCAAAGCAGTTCCATTGTTAGAATACAGAATTATTTTTCCCAGTTAGGCACACATCAAAAATGGAAAAAGAAAATTATCAGCACTCAACTCCGTTATAAAAGTAGTTAATTGAATAACTGGCACAGAATCCTAAAGAAAATCAAAGAACAATAAAGTTCCTGAAAACTTTTGTCAACTGTAAGATTATCAATTTCCTATAAATTCATTTTAGGACAGTGATATCAAACTCAAATCATATACCCCAACCAAAGGCTGGAAAGACATTCTCATAATTACCACAGTAGTGAAGTCATTAGCATACTGTTGCTTAGGTAGATGATTACATCAACACACACTAGAAAAACCATGTTCAGGGCAGCAAGGAAATAATAACCAGCTTTGAAATTACAATATTTCCAACTCTAAGAAACCATCACCAATAAAAATATAATAAAAACATTTTTTTTTTTTTGAAAAAAAAAAGGTAAAAGTAAAAGAGGAAGAGCAAACTACCATCCATATGAGAATGTGACTCCTGCTCCATGGATGATATGTGTGGTGGAAAATAAAGGTTGATTGTTGCCTCATCACCTTGCTTCTCTTTGCTATAAAGTAAATGAAAAATAGCGAATACAAGAAACTGAAAGATTAGTTACTATGTCAAGATAATTACACAGAAAACCAACAGAAACATTAGAAAATTTAAAAGCAGGGTTAACAAATCTAAGCTTGTATTTATAAAGCGAGTCATTTCTGTTGCTGCATCATGCTGCATTGCCTTTGAAGGTTATTTACCTTGTAATTGTAGCATTTTCTGATCATACCCATTTAGCAGTTTAGCCTTTAACTTTTTTTTTTTTGGCCATTGCTGATGCCACATGTAACGTGCAATATGATTACTGCTAATGTGGCAGACAATAGTATACAGAACCCATGAATATATTTTTCCAATATATTTGTAGTTCAGTCTGCTCTATCAGCAACTAGAATGCTACTTTTTCTTTTCAGTTCAATAATCAATGATGCAACTAGGGGTTGGTTCTACAAACAATGAAACCCTGCCTCAAAGCTGAATCTGTTAAGGTAATGCATTGGGGGATCTATACATTATCTATCATTGGTTGTTCATCCGATGTATTATTTGCAAAGTTATCTGGTAGTTTGTGTACCTTGCAAATTCCCATCAGGCAATAAGCTGGCTTGGTTTTCCCATTTCCTCCAACTGTAAATCTTGTAAGATGGAAAATTGAAAAAAATAAATAAATAAATCTCTCAAACGTCATGAAATGCATAAAGATATCTCCATAAAAGCATAGCTTTTAATATAATAAATGATATGGAAAACCAGTCCTAGGGACAAAATCGAAGTTGTAGAATTCAATTGTAGATTATACATGGAGCATTCAATTGCGCACCAATAAAAGGAGGACAGCAAAAGTAGGTTCACTTGTGCAAAATTCCTAGACATTTCCCCAAATATAGGAGTCATAAGCATGCCAGTGTTTAGGAGTCATTGCTTTTTAACCAGAAGATGGCAAGTTGTACCTTGCTTATGGCCAGACCTACAGCCAAGCAGCTGTAAAGAACATGAGTGATACCAAGAACAAACAAAAACCGGTGAAGCTGCTCAAGACCCTCCAGTGAAACGAATGGTTCTCTACCCTACAGTCATCCCATCAGAAATATTACAGCAAGTTCAACAACCAAATCATTAAATACCAAACAGAAAGAGAGACAATTTACCTCTCCACATTGATGAGACGTTGGAGTAATTATCCCTTTTGGTGGAACATCTGACTTATTCAGAAAAGATGATGAACTTTCGAACAACACACCATCAGTGATGCCATAATCTTCCTCAGAGCAAAGATAGAATTTACTGCTGACAAGAGATGAATCTACACAAATCTCAGATATCCACCGCGCCCATTGTGCCAACAACAAAGATATAAGCCCAAGCAGCATAAGCTCTAAAAAAGGAGGGAAGAAAAAAGGAGAAATAAATAAATAAATAAATAAGCTTTAACTTAGTAATATTGGTTTGGTGACCACAGCTGTAAGATCTCAAGTTGGAGCCCTAATCGGACCCTTTATATAAAAGAAAAAAAGTGGAAAATCAGCAAAAATACATGGAGATTAGAACCCAGACCACAAATTTTCTTATTCCTACAACATTGATGCCTAGGTAGAAAAAAAAAGGTCAATTTGTTATATCTGGCACTTGCTAAATTATACATTTTTGCATAACTGATAAAATCAAGTACATATCAATATACCCAAAAAGCTTACCTTCTTTAATTTTCTCCAAAGAAGCAAACAGAGCCTTCCTCCCAGTCTTCTTCAACCACTTCATAAAGAAAGTGAAAAAATGAAAAAGTTAAGACATTTCTTCTCCTAGTTGGGATTTTTTCTTATATTAGAAACAAAATGGTGAGTGATTGCTTGATTTCAAATGGATCAATAAATTCTTCTAAAGCAATCAGAAACATTAATTTCTAAACAATAAAAAACAAAAAATGTATGAGCGAGCTACTTTTAAGAATTTAACACAGTTTTACAACTCCCAGCCAAAAGGCCTAAAAAAATTTGCTTGGTCCCAGCTCCCAAAGAACAAAGATAGAAGCCCAAGAAGCATCTGTCATTCATGAGCCGAAGGAGAGAGCGTATAGACGGTTAAAACAGTTTCTTTCAGGAAACCCGCATTTTCTCAGCAAGCAAACAGGCCACTGTGAAAGAAATTTGTTCCGCTCTGAACTAATTTGAGCCAACTGTGGGACCCAAATGAGGTAAACTGACCCTCAGAATGTCTTAAATTTCCTGCATTTTCTGACCCCATGTTTGGTGCAAGAGAAGTCTAAATTCTTTTAATGAAGGAAACGAAGAGAATAGAAAAGAGATTGCGTTTCATTTTCAATGTTCCATTGTCCTAATTAATAGGAAGAGAAACTAAACATTTTCAAGGAAAAAAAAATTATAAATATAGCTTCACTATTATACCATCCTCAAAACACCGAGTTGCAACGAGGAGAAAAGAAGAAGACGACGATACAGAGCTCTCATGAAAAAAAACAAAGATACAAAACCTTGATTAAGAAGAATAATCGAGCAGCAGTTAGAGGAGGAGAGAAATCAGTTTTCATGGATGAAGTAGGTGAAAAGAGAGAACAGATGCCATGGAAGAAGAACCTGAAGAAAAAAAGGCAGAACTGCTGCCATGGAGGGAGAAGAGGCAGTGTTGCTGCCATTGCCCAGGGAAGAAGAAGAAGCCATGGATACAATAGTAAGTTCTACGCTTCTCCTTCCATTGCCCTCCGCATTCCCCACCAATTTGGAGGAAAATCATTTGGGCCTTTGGGAAATCAGATTTCCCTTCCTCTCCTTCAATTTCTCTTGCTCAATTGTTGTCCAAACAATTTCCTTTCTTTTCTGTTTTCCTTCCACATCCATTGAAACAAAAATCGGGTGAAAAATCAAACAGAGCTTTTTTTCTTTTTTAACATAATAAACAAGTTAGTCTTTACCTTTCCGAATCTGTAGATGGAGCGTTCAACAATGAAACACACAAAACCAATAAAGTGATCACTGAAGCTACAGAGTGAGTAGGAGTCTCAGCCAGAGACCTCCCATGCCTCGCTAACACTTCTTCCCCCATTACTCAACTCGTTTAAAAACCAAATAAAAAACGAATATTTCACATTTTCTTCACCACTTTCTTGGGAAAGCTGAGAACTTTTATCGAGAAATTATCATAATAGGCTGAAAGTTCTTAACTTTGGCTTCTCCACCACTTTCCTGAGAAAAAGAGAGAATTTTCACAGGAAAAGAATCAAGGGAAGGATCCAGGAAACATGGAACTGAACTAGAAAAATAAAAATGGATCAACAAAATAGGAGAGCTGCAGAAACTACAGATTAATTTAGTATTTTAAAATTTTATGGTGATCAGAATTTAAAAATTTTAATAATATTTTAGACATTATTGAGATTTATGCACAGAAGGAAACATGGAAAATGTTTCAGATTATTAATTGTTAATTTGTTGTGTGTTTTGAAATTAGCAAGCAACCCACTTCTACTTCCATGGGAATCGCTGCTGTGCTATCTCCTCTACTCTCTCTCCCTGTCTATCATAAAGCTTCACTCACTTGGAATCCAAGCCACATCAATTTTTTCTTTTTTTTTGCCGCTAAAATATTTTTAAACATCTTTTCTCTTTTTTTTTTTTTCCCTTAAACATGGCCTAGCCCGTGGTCCTATATTTTTATTTTTTTAAATGCTGTATTTTTAGGAAATTTTGGGGGGAAAAAATAGAGTTACAATAATTAATTGGAATTTTGGGATGGGTAGAAACTAATTGAAAGTTATGAGAAATTTGTTGATCCCGAAGTATAGACCTTCGGATTTAGTAGATAAAGAATGTCTAAGACTTAAAGTCTTGATTTTTAAGTTCAGAGTTGAGCTTATAAATTTTCATTTTTATAATTTAACTGTATTAGACAATGAACTTTAAGATCTCATATTAGAGGTCAAGTATGAACCCCGCATAAGCTGACTTATTCTATGAATACGAAGGTCTTTGTTTATTTCGCAATCTAGCTCCAATATGCTCTCTCTTCTGATAAAATTCTCATATTTAAAAGAGGTAAGTATTTCTATATTAACATTTTTAAAATTTTAAATATTTCTACAAATTTAAAAAATGAACTAAACAAATTAACATGTCATTTTTTAAGTTTTAAAGCCTTTTTTTCAAATAAATGCTACAAAAATTAAATAAAGATAATTCAAATTAAATTAAATATTATATAGCTTAAATTATATGCTTTTCTAATTTATTTACTATTTTACTAATAAAATAAGTAAATATCATTTTTATAATATTATTAAATTTATGCTATTATTTAAAAATCAATATAAAATTTTTGTAAAATTAAAATTACAAATAAACAAATAATATATATATTTATACATTGAAAATATTCATTAAAAGTTCATTTTATGAAATAATTAAAATAAATAATATTTTGACACATAATCAATTTTAATTTAATTTTAATCTAACCCAAATATTTTGTTAAATTAATTTATATAAAATTGTCTCATGATACCTAATATTTAATTATTAATTTATATAAACTAATTTTAAAAATTAAATTTAATTAAACATATAATTAATAAAGATAAAATTAAAAATTATTCTAACAAAAAAACTTATAAGTTCGTTAAAATACTTAAATGACAAAACAAACATTTCTACTAAATTAAAAATTAACATACCTTTTTTTAAATTTTGGAGCCCTTTTAAAAATAAATCCTATAAAAATTAAACAAACAAATTTGAAAATAAATTTATAATTTTATTGCTAAAATTAAACTTATAAATATCCAAATAATAATATATAAATATAATAAAAATGTCAATTAATTTACAAAAAATAAATTTATAAACAATCAACGATATTCCAACGCATAATCAATTTTATATTAATTTACCAAAAATAAATTTGAACATAATGAACAATTCTTCCACAAATACAATGAATTTAAAAAGAAATTTAGATTAACAAAATAACAATAACAATTAAACATAAAAAAAAGTTTGCCTCCTTTGAGAAGTTACATTAATTTACAAAAAATAAATTTTAACATAATGAACAATTCTTCAACAAAAATACAATTAACTTTCAGAAAAAAAATAAAACTAAAAATATAAAAACAACCATTAAACATTAAAAAAAATTATCTCATTTGAGAAGTTACATTAATTTACAAAAAAATAAATTTATACATAATAATTTTTTTTAAATAAATATAATTAATTTTAAAAAATAACAAAATAAAAATAACCATTAAACCTAAATAAAAAAAAACTTACCTCCTTTGATAATTTACATTAATTTACAAAAAATAAATTTACACATAATAAACAACTTTTAAACAAATACAATTAAATTTTAAAAAATAACCGTTAAACTTAAAAATAATTACATTTTAGAGTTTTTTGTTCTTCTCTATTCATATAAAGAAGAGAGAGCATTGAATTAAGTCTGCAAAATGAGAGCTCATGCCTGAGCTCCAAGCAAAGGGCTTCGAGTCCATTAAACATGTTGACACATGTGGAACCCACACCTAACCCCGAAGTTGAACCCTTAGGGCTAACTATTGAACACAATCAAATTACAGAAATTGGAATATGTGGGCCCGGTTTTGAACCTGAAAATCAAGGCTTTGGTTTTAAATATTTTTTGTTCACTGAACCCGAAAGCTTAGATTTTGAGTTTAATAAATTTCCTCAAAATTCCAATTAGTTTCTGTCCAACCCTAGGGCCCCCCCAAAAAAAAGTCCGTATTTTTAGTCATTTATACTTAAATTTATAAATTTTAAATCACATTAAATATTTTATTAATTTATTTATTGTTTATATAATTTTTATTTTTTAAATGTTTATTGTATTCCTATGATATTATAAAATTCTCACATTTAATAAAATTTTATACATTTTCAAACACATATTTTGCCTTATAATAATTGTAAATAAATATAATTATTTAGATTTGATGGATCAAATAAAATCATATTTATAAATTTAATTTTATTAATGGTGCTCTTTATTAGGGATGATAGTAAATCAATTATTTTCAGACATATGGTTCACTCTAATCCTAATAAGTCATTTTTTAGTACTAATTTTATTACTTATATTAAGTTTAGGTATTAATTTCTAAGTATTGTTATTCAAACTCATTTATATAATTCAATAATTAATTTTAAAAATATTTTTCTCAAGTATTATACAAAATTTATATTATTTATTAAAATATTATATAATTTACATTTTCAACTAAACCCATTTTCTTTTTGCTTCGATCCTAATAAGTCATGTTCATGCATTAATTTTATATAAATTAACATGTTTGAATAGCAATATCCAATAATCAACATCTGAACTAAATGCATATAGTAAAATTAATATTCGCATATATTTTATTAGGATTGCAGCAGATTAAACACTAAAAAAATAAATGACTTGTTATTATTTCAAATAAAAAGCACCATTAATTTAATTAAAGTCATAAATATAATTTCAAATATTAAAATAATTATTCTTATTTATAATTATTATAAGACAAAATAAATTTTTGAGAATGTATAAAATTTTATTAAATTTGAAATTTTTATAATATTATTGACATAGAATTGATATTTAAAAAATAAAAATTATATAAAAATAAATTAATTAACTAAATATTTATTGACACTAAAAATAAATTTTAAAAGTAGATCTAAATTAATAAAAATAGAAAGAAAAAGTTTTTAAAAAATTAATTAAAAGTTTCAAATTTAAAAATAAATAAATAAAAGATAAGGTCCTCGAAAAATCTTTTCTTTTCACTATTTATTCTTAAAATTTAAGACGGTGAGAATTGTATCTCGGCACGTGATCTCCATTGAAAGTAAAATACAATGATTTTAGAAAGGATTTTAAAAATGTCCGTAATTTTATGCCCATAATATTTATCATAGAGATATTAAAGTAAATTTAAATTCAAAATTTATTTATCTTAATATAAATTGATATATTTTTTATGTTAAAAAAAATCACTTTTATACATATGTACTACAAAATTCACTTTTTCATCTACTATGCATAATTGCCTTCCATTATCTTTGTCCCAATGTTATTGCAACCCGCCGGTCTGAAACTTTAAAGCAAAAAGTGTTATATTACAGCAAAATCGAATAGAAAATGAATTCGGCTAAATAGTTCGTGCATCAGCAAAAATTTTTCCATGTCACGAGTTCAGCTTTTGAAATATTTTTATTATTTTAAAATTAAATATTAATTATGAAATTTCAATTAATATTTTATGATAAATAATTTTTT
>CANXYI011941130.1:0-10791 GCA_948208565.1 Hura crepitans
GTTGTATTAATCAGTTGTTAATTCTTATGTGTATAAATGCTTTGTGTATATGATCTATAAGCCAAAGGCTCTATGTGATTTAGTGATTGGGGCTTGAGGCCTGTGTTCTTTTGTCTATGATCAGGTAGAGGACGATCTTAGATGGAATGATGGAGAGCGGTACACTTGTCTGTGAGATGGCTAGTCACTTGATGATAAGCACAATAGAGATCAGATCTATGATCAGGTAGAGGAGGATCAATCTATAACTTAGGCATTAATGGTTAGTTTTTCATCTTTTATGAGCTTGGTCAAGCCCTAAGATAAAGGTCTACCAAATTTAGAAAAATGGTGAGTTTTATCTATGTTGATATTGGTGACTTAATCCAATTTATTATTTTAGTAGGCAAGTTCCATCTTCTTCTTAAATACTTTATTTTATGGTGCTAGTTCTAGATCAACAACTATGTCCTTGAGTTGTTCCTATATGATAATGCTTTTAGTAGAGTCTAGCATTCATATAGCTATTAGCATTCTTGATAAATATCTTCATTTGGTAAATATCATCAAGCTTGTTTCTCATTTTAAATACCTTTACCCTTGATCATTTTAAGTATTCTAAAAAAGATTCATTGGGTGTTTGGCATACCAATTCCAAGTCTTTAAGGTTCACCTTGATTGTTGTATTATTTTAGTATTTCTTGTTAAACACATGGGCCAAATCTTCCTAATTCAATTTAACCTTCTTTTCCAAGCTATGGTACCAATCTAAGGCTTGCCAAGCTAAGGACATGCTGAATATTCTTACTATTTATGGTTTAAATAGATGGGTAAACTTCATGTCTACTGCATATTACTTTTGATGAGTCCTAAGTTTGGAAGTACCATTGTACTTGCTTAAATTAGGCAATTTGAACTTGTGGGCATGGTGTGATTAGGCTTTAGGCTAATGTCTTTTAGGTTGATATCTTTGCCATAAATCACTAGATGACTTATAGTTCTAGTTTTTCATATAGCTCTTTAATAACATTATTCCCTTCAAGCTTAGGTGGTGTAACACTATTGTAATTAGGCTTAAGAAGTGGTATTTCTTCATCAAAAACCTAGTTGTCCTCTTTATCAGCCATTTCTTTCTAACCATTATTTGTACCAGTAGGTTAGCCTTTATCATTTAGAGCATATATACTTGATAGTGCATTGGTTATGGTAGCTATCATTCTCTTCTCCATATCTTTAAAGATCTGATTTAGCATGGCCCTTGTTATTATTTCATCTCTTAAAATTGGTGCTCTTCTTAATAAGCTGAAGATGGATCAATGGTGGCTGCAAAACAAAGCATTAGTCATGATGCATGAGTTACCTAAATGATGCTTGATGTGTAACATGTCCTTCGTGTATAATGTTTTATTTATGAATGATTTCTCAATAACAAATATGATGCTTGAATATATGTGGATGCATGGCATGGATAGTTAATGCATGAGTGAGATTACAAGATGTATGATCAAGAAGTTAATGAACTTTTATAGGATAGTAACCTTTAATGCATGGTTAGTGTGTCATGTGCTAGTGTGAAGTGTACTTGTTCACAATGCATATGTACTAGATTATTACATAGATGTATGGAATAGAAAGAGCTTATGTTATGAATGAGATATGTATGGATAAGTATGCTATAATATATATTTGCAAAGTGTGAGTTTTCATAAAAGTAAGAAGTTTATATCATAGAGTAAGTACACTAAAATGTTATGCATGTGTATATAACCACAAAAAAAGGATACATGTTAGGTGTACAAGGATAGACACAAATAATAAGCCTTCCAACCTTATTACTCCCACACATATGATCTTCACAATTCTTTCTAGATAGGTTACCTAAGCATCATTGGCGGATGCATAGGTTTGATTAAAGGTTTAATTAGGCCCAATGGCATCTCATATTTAATGTGCATGTAAGAATAATGGCCTATAACATTTAAATATTGTTTAAGGTGAAATTAAGGTTGGCCCATTCCAAATAAAAGGCTCAATGGGCTTGGCCCTACATTAAATAAGGTTAAATGTAATAGGTTGACATAGTAATCATAATGCAATCGCAAACACTTAGGGTCATACAACCTAAGGCAAGTTACTAAGCTTAACTATGTAGGCTTCACAATTTGGTCTAAAAAGGATTTATGGTTCCCACAAGTGGGGCTCCCTCCCAATGAGTCTTTCCAATCAAGGATAATAGCAACTATTTAGTTCACCATTTCATATACCTAAAGGTACAAGGCTTGTGAGTGATGGATATGCTAGTAATTCTCTAATCTTGAATGAAAAATGGGTTCATGGTTTGTAACACTCTATAGGGAAAAAAGGGACACGATTTATATAGAATGAAATGCATAGGACTAATAAAAATTAGAATATTTGAAGATATATTATTTGGGCACTTTCAAATTCAATTCTCAATCCCCAGTAGAGTCACCACTATAGATTTTTAATATACCATGGATAAGGCGATTAGTATTTGGAGTTGCCACTTAACATTACACTAAGACCGCTGATCTTTTACCAAGAAAGGGTTTAAAATCAAATTTTATTTATGCCTTAATAATATAACTTTATTTATATTCTAATATTTATTGATCCTATATAATGCAAGCGAGCATTATAATTTGAAAGCATACATGTTACCATTTCACATAAAGGAAATAATTTGCAATATTTAAAGTTTACAACAAAAGCATAAATGTAAATTGAACATCCATAAATCAAGTCATTTATTAATGGTTATTTTACCAGACAACTATGCATAATTCCATAGGAATTAGCTATAATTAGCTAACTCCCATCTCTAAGAGATTTGCATTTGTTTAAAATACATTTTTATTTGACTTTTATTAAGGAAAATTCAAAACCATTTTATTAAGAAAACACCAATTAATTATGTAAAAAAATCATTGATGTGAGGTTAGGATTTTTATGTGTAAAACAAGTTGTTAAACTATTTATTAGATACCAAAAAAATAAGCAAAAGAGATAAAAGGTAAAAAAACCAAATAAGTAAACTTGGAATGAACAATTGGTCACATTTCTACAGCACTAAGTCCATATAGGCTCTTTATCATCCTCAATCTATGTCTATGCGAATAACAAAATCTCATAACTGATATGTCCATTTAGACCTCATATCTAGCATAGATGGTCAATCTTACTCAACTCAAGAGAAAATGATTAATAACACAACTAAGAATCCATGAAGACCTAATAATAGTACCAAATAAGGTTGTTATAAACCATGTTAAAGGTATTAATATGGATATAAATATATAGGAAATATGCATGAATAATTATTATGAGTAGAATAATGAATAGAACAATTAATGATGAGAAGAGATAAATAAAAACTTCAACATAAAAGATGTTTATATGGATTATATGAAAGCATATCCACTCAATATAAACATCCATGTAGACCACACTTCTCATGAAAAGGGAGTCCGTTCGCACTTGATTTTTATTGCAGAATTTATGTTGCTTGTATAATAATGGCCATGAGGAGGGTTTGAAGAGTTTAGAATTAGAATTATGGTTAAAGGTCATGTAATCCAAAATGGATTCCATATATGACAACCAAGTTTGGACATTGGTTGATACACCTGAGGGGATTAAACCCATTGGGTGCAAATGGATATTCAAAAAGAAGATAGAATATATAGGGTAAGGTTGTTACCTATAAGGTAAGGTTGGTTGCAAAGGGTTATCATTAAAGGCAAGGACTTAACTTTGTTGAAACTTTTTCACTGAAAGCCATGATTAAATCTCTTAGGATTCTTTATACTACTGTTGCTTGTTATGAATATGAGATAGCAAATAAATGTGAATATAGTTTTCCTTAATGGAAACCTATCAAAAGAGGTGTATATGACACAACCTATGGGATTCATATCTATAGAACACAAAATGGTGTGCAAGCTTCTAAAGTCCATTTATAGACTAAACCAAACAACTAAGAGCTAGAACATCCTACTTGATAAGACAATCAATGAGTTTTGTTTCTCTTAAAATTCGAATAAACCTTGTGTTTATAAGAAGGTTTGTGGGAGTGTAGTCATTTTTCTAGTATTATATATGCATGACATATTAATCATAAGAAATTATCTCTCTATGTTGTAATCATTTAAGATTTGGCTATCTAAGAAATTCTTTATAAAATTCTTAGGTGAAGCAACCTACATACTGAGGATTCAAATCTATAGAGATAGATCATAAAGGTTAATTGGTCTTTCATAGTCTATAGACATAGACAAGATGTTAAAGACCTTTAGCATAGATCTCTCAAAGAAAGGGTCTAATCTAGTTACTCATGGAAAAATCCTTTCTAAGTTTTTGTATTTAAAGACACAAGAGGAAAGGGAATGCTTGAGCAAGATCCCATATGCCTCGGTTATAAGATCTATCATGTATGAAATGTTATATACTAAACTTGATGTAGCATTTGCTCTACATGTCATGAGTAGATTTTGATCCAACTATGGAGATGAAGATTAGGTGGCTATAAAGAATATCCTTAAGTACATGAGAAGAATTGGGGATTTAATTTTGGTATATAGAGAAAGGGATTTACAAGTAAAGGAGTATATAGATGCCAACTTTTAGTTTGATAAAAATGATTGCCAATCTTAGTCAAGTTTTGTATACTTGTTTGTAAAAGGTGTAGTTAGTTGCAAGAGTTCGAAATAAGATACAACTGCAAATTCAACAATTGATGTAAAGTATATTGCAGCTTCTGATGTAGCTAAAGTAGTGTGGATCAAAAAGTTCAAAATTGAACTAGGAATTATACCAAACATTGATAACCTAATACCTTTATGTTGTGACAACAATGGGTCCCTACTAATTAAAACAATATTAATCCACTAACCAAGGCACTTGTAACACACCATATTCAATATGTCACCGAAGCAAACAAGAGATGTAACCACCCTTAGGTCACCTATCCTTGATATTGCCAAAACCCACTTTCATTTAACACTTATTAAGACTAGTGTTCATTTGTACATAATAACCCATGTAGTTATTTCAATATATACATAATATCATGCCAACCACATTATAAACCATCATGGGTAGATTTGTAGATATCAATTCTATAAGCTCATTTTTATTGTGCTTATCAAGGTTATATTTATAATTTTTGCAACGTGTACACACTAAGGCTCCATGAATAGTACCTCGAAGCTCAAAAAGGGAGCATAGAGAGTTGGGTCACCTTCATAAGGCCTGAGGTGGGGTGTACTGGCCATTAAACTTTAAGGGACCTAGAAAGGGTGAAAACAACATAAATTAAAATTTAGTAGAACCAATAAATTATTTCGAGCTATAATCTAGCGGGTCATAGGCTCAGATTGAGTCGGGCCTAGAATGACTTGGGATGAGCTTGAATGAGAATGAAAATATCATACCTTGAAGGTTAAAAATTGTAATTAGGCCAATAAAGAAGGTATTTTCATTTTTTGAGGTCATTTAAGGATTTTTCAAAATTTTTAGCAAAATTACGATTTTCGGAGAATTTTGCTAGCATATTTCCTGAAAGAATTTGGTCATGAAATTTTGTGTGCCCCTAAATGACTCTATTTACGGATTTTTAAAACACACAAAATGATCTTTGGATGCCCAGGTGAAATTTTAAAATTCCCTGAAATTCTAACAAAAAATTGAGATTCTCGAGAATTTAGTTCACTTACTTCCTGAAAGAATTTTGTTGTAAAACTTTTATGAGCATCTAATTAGGCTTAATTGAGGATTTTAAGAACAAATGGCTTAAGTTTTTTTTATGTTTGAGTGATTTTTAAAAATTCTTTGAATTTTTAGCTCTAAATTTCTAAAAAATTGAGTTTCGAGGTGCTTAGGTGCCACGTGATATGACCCAAGGCACCCTATCACTCTTACCAGTAGCCCGGATAGGTGGCCAATGGCAAGCCCCACTTGAGTGCCACCTAACCCATCCACTCTCCTGTACTTTCACTTCTTTGCTTTTCCCTTTCATTATTACCCACATGAGTTCTAGCTAGAAATCACCATTTTTTGAATAAATTTCCTCCACCATTCATCATTTAAACCTAAAAAAAAAACTCTAATGAAAGTGCAAAATTGGTCTATTAGGTATTGGGTGGCTAAAATTTCTCACAAAAGTGAAGGAAAATCTCTTGGCTTAGGAAGGCATAAGGTGGCGTGAGGGAGAATTTCATGTATAAGTGATTCTCTTCTTTTTTTATGAGTTTCTAGAAATCTTCTCCATCTTAAGATTTATTATGTCTCTAGAATTCTAATTGAGAGCCTATATAAATTTTATGGGGGCTTCTTATTGGTGGTGTGTGGTGGAAATTCGAAAGAGAAGAAGAATTTCACAAAAAGTCTAGTGAGGAAGGGCTACTAAAACTCTAAGTGGTAAATAGATTTAATATATTTAGAATGTGCCACCTAAATTTTAAGTGGATGTTGTTAGCCAATTATGCACAAAAATAGGATTTCTATGTGTATATTGTTAGCAAATTATGCATAAAAATAGGATGGGTAACTAATTAGGAGTATGGCCTTGTTATTATGAGTTTCCCTATAACTTAGGTATACTAGAACAGTAGCTAGTGCATGCCTTTCTATAGGTGGGAAATGCATGAAAATAAAAATATGTGTATGTGAACATGGTGTAGCCAATGCAATTATGGGTGGTGTCTTAGCATGAGACATGGGAAAGGTCTTGTCTGCATGCATATGGGTACTAAAATGAAGTTATAATCTATATATGTGTAGTAAAATATGGGAAAGGATTTAGGTATGGCCATAAGTGGGCTTTGGCTAAGAGGTAGGCATATGAGTTATGCATAATGGTGTGAGGTAGTGTAGGGAATTTTACGTGGGCATGGTGTGCTGCAATAAGCATAGATATTGTGACACAATCATTGCATGGAATAGGTTAACATAGGTGTCTAATTAAGGAAAAGTGTGGTTACTTGTGAATAAAGGCATGTATACTACTCTTGCAAGGTGTGGCTAAGAGGTATGAATGGGAATTAAAGTGTGTATAGTGGGGTATGTATGGGATGAATCAGGATAGCAATTAGGGGTAGGATGGGAATGTATGCCTAGGTAATGAACTTAATTAAATAATGCATGCTTTTATATGTGATACATGTGACCAAGACATATAGGTGTAATGGCTTGTAATGTATGGCTCTCAAGTAGTTGCATGTATTCATGAGATAAAATAATAATAGATGGCATGTAGATGTGATAACTTAAGGAAAAATGTATATCATTAGTTATAAAACACATACGGCCAAGAGGTTTGCAAGTGGACATAGACATAATATATACATACAACATAGTTTAATATGAATATGTGAGAATGATATGGTTGAAAGACATTAATTCTACATCTCAAAATTGGCATGATAATCCCCACATGTAAGTTACATGGCACGCCAAAGATTAAATAATGCATAATAAAATAGTTGCCTTAATTAATTAAGAAGAAAATGTCTTGTAAATTTTTTATAAAGAGCAAAGAAAATTTGGCCTAAAAAGTTATCTATAAAGGCATAAAATAGTGCCTATATTGTAAACCTTTTGTGTACTTAAGTTTAGAAGCAATTTTAGGCCAATTTGAAAATATGAGATGACATAAACTTGAGCCTACACTAGCCAATTGTGTTGGTATAAAAAAGGGTATGAGAAGATGCCTAGAAATCAGTGGTTACGGGCCTATAACCAAGTATTGTACTCGTAAATGACCTATAATTGTCATGAAAAAAATAAATATTGGTACTGCCATTAAAATGACTACTTAGGTTGCATATAAATAGGCCAAAATAATGGAATAAAATAAATCTAATTTAACTTTAATTTTGATTAAGATAAAGCCCTAAATTTCTTAGAAAATAGACCCGAATTTACCTAGTAGGGCTAAAAATGACTTATAACTATCTAGGTGAAAAAAATTGATTGTGTGATAAAAATTTTAACTATATGATTTTAACTTATAATATTATAAAATGATGATTAGTAAAGAAATAAACTTATAATAAAGTTAGATTACCCATTATTTTGACACCCACTAAATTGGTTAACTGATCCACTTAGGGATTAGTAGCTATTAGACTGTCTATTTATCAAACTTGGCCGATGTAGTGGTCGAGGTTTATAATTGAGCCACTGCACTAGTCTGTAGGGTAGACATTTTTCATTATTGACTATATATTAGACAATGCTAGTGCAATGGGGAACGTCCTCAGAGGGGCTATTGCACTAGTCTGCTGGGCAAACCTAAACGAATTGTTTGACATGATCAGTGCCCTTAGGAGGTCTAAAGATAGACCTTTATGCATAGCTACCCATTTTTTTGCCTCTTAGGAGGTTCTTCTGAAATGATCCCTATGGCTATATCAATCTAGTGCAATAGTCAGGGTCTAAAATATAGGCCACTATACATTTTTTAGTTCTTTCTTGTTCTAGTGTCAAAAGTGTTGTCTACCTAGTTACGCCTATTTAATAATTTAGATAATACACCTAAGAATAATAGATTTATGGAATAAACTAATTGAAATTATCATAGTAGAAATATGTTAAATTACTTAACATACAAAGTAAATTACTTGACATTACCTATTATACTTGACATGCCATGTTCACATCATCTTCTCACTATCTTATAAATTATTGCATATGAATTCTTGCTTATGACATATTTTAAATGCATTAAATTCACCGCTGAGTTTTATACTCAGCATATTAGTGCTTTGGTGCATAGGTAAGCAAGGATAGTGATCAAGCCTTATATTACATAGAGTGTAGCCATGGAGATAGTAAAGATCTAAATTTTGTGTATTAATGTAAATAATAGGCACTCATGTAAGACCTATAGGTTCTATGTCTAACATGCTTTGAAAAGCTGAAGTCTACAAATTTAAGTAGCACATAATGTAAATAAACAAGACTTTATGTTGTGAATATTTATGTTTTGTGATATCTAAATGGAATTAAATTTTATTCTAATTGTTTCAAAGTGGACCTGAGGCCCTGTGTGATTTTAAAACTAGGAGGGCTAAAAAAGGCCTAGGAGTGGTAGAATTTAAAGTAGGACTATTAAAAGAGTTTTTTTTTCAAATGGAATATTTTTAGGATGTCACCTGGGTAGCCATTGTGCTACCCAAATTTCTATAAGTTGTAAAATGGCATATCCAATGATTTTTTAGAACAAAAATACACTTTATAACACGAGCTCAAAGTTAGACAAATAAATTAGGCCATATATGATTAATTAATAAATTTTATATAAGTGTTAAATAAAAGAACCCTAGGAAAATTTCAGGATGGGTGACTAAATGGAAAGTGCACTGCTTATCGAATCCCTTTAAGATTCCAGTAGGGTGTATGATATTTACTGGTATCAAAGCATATATTTCATATTCTAGGTATTTTATATGAGTGCCTATGTCTAGGATTGATTTCCTTAAACTACTACACTACAATGAGGCTGATAGGTGATTATTTCTTTATATTAATCAGGGTGAGCAACCAGACCCTATCGGAACAGAAAAGGGAAGTAGTAGGCTATGCCTTTATTGCTATACAAGAAGTAGTTGAGTCGAGTGATGCTATACATTAGTTACCACCTCAAGCACAACTTTAGCAAGCAAGTCAGACATCATCAGTATTATTACTGTGGATTATGGAGCAGTTGAGATATTTGACAGCATTAGTGATAGCTATCTATGTTATGGGAAAGGAAATGTACGAAAGAAAATTGAAGCCTCCCTAGAGGAGAGATAGTATACAGTAGGTCAAACTAGTTCGGGACCTAGTACCAGAAAAATCCCTAAAGAGGCTTAGGCTTAATTAGATCATAAGGTGTATAGATCATCCCTATTAACTACTAGTGTTGTAGCAATAGAGACTAGAAATAGTTCCTCGAAATATGGCATTTGTACTAAAAGGTATTGGGGGTAGTGTAAAAAGACAAGAGTAGTGGAATGCTTTATTTGTAGGGCTATAAACCATTTTTAGAGGAATTGCCCTAGAGGAAAATACAAAGGGCTGTCAATACCCAAACATTAGTAACTATCAAAAAGACACCCCTGAGTAGTGACACTTATACTTGGAGACTTTGGCATCAGTGTTGGTAGGGAACAAAGGGGAGATGTTTTAGTTGTAAGTCTAGATACCATTATAAATGAGAGTGTCCCTAGAGACTGGTAGAGGGTGCTCGCACATGGGCATTCATAGTAATACCCCAAGATAGGGTGTAAGGACAGGCCAAAGGAGACCCACTTAACACTAACCTTCTAACTAAGTCTAAGGTAGAATTAGAAGCCTGTACTTTAATTAGACAAGGAGCTAATAAGGCTCACAAAATAGATGATGCTCTAAAGGCTATTATTACTATGTTATACATAATTAATGTTTTAGTTTTGGCACTAAAAGATTTTAGATTTATATATCTTTATGTTTGCACTACACTAGCACATGATAAAGGGCTAGAACCTAAACATTTAAGGCTAGACACATAAGTTGTGAACCCTATTGGTAAGAATATGGCTATAAATAAGTGATATATATATATATATATATATATATATATATATATATACCATGATAATTAGTGATTCATATACAATTGTTCCAACTAATTTTATTAGAATACTTCGCTCTAAATTTAAAGTCACCCTAGGAAATGAGTAGGTTATTTTAATACTAAAAAATAGTTCACTATAACCTTAGGAATTCAACCCTTTAGACTATAAAGGGATAAGAAGTGATAGCTAG